>JARQOC010000006.1:417548842-417645501 GCA_033576535.1 Allobates femoralis | reverse complement strand
ATTTACACACCGCTACAACAAGCTAATATGGGCGGACCTGGTGCAGCAGGGACAACACATAGGCATACCACAATTGTGGATTACGAGACGTCCGTACGCTGATAGGACAAAGCAATAACATCATGATTGGCCAGGCAGCGCAGGAGGCTGATTAATACATGACGCTCGAGCAATTGTGTAGTGTGACTGGTCAGCTCCTTAAATATGCCTCCCTATGCAGCGACAACCAATCGTAATGCAGGAGCTTCCTCCAATGATCGCTGATGGGGCGCGGTAACCCGGAGCCTGTGTCACGCCCCAGCTACATACCAGGTACATAGGCTGGTGTCCAGACATCCCTTCTGTTGCTTCTTTACACGCCGATACAGGTCGCTACAATCGCCTGGGTAGCCATCTGTTTCAGGGCAGTGCTCTGAAACAGGTGCCGCTACTGGCGGGTGGCTACAACCGTCTTCACATGCCGCTACCACGCGGTGAATTGCCGGTGCAAGATACATTTCTCGCATCTATCCGGTTGTAGCCACCCGCCAGTAGTGGCGTGTAAAGGTACCCTAACACATGGCATTGACCAACTCTGATAAAGCTGACCAGGGAAAAGAGAGCCGACCTCCGCAGGTCCACACGTTACTTGCTGTCTGTCCCCTCTGTCTCGGGACGTGTTTGGGCAAAATCTTTTATTCAGTACGCAAAAGAGTCCCCCTGATGGGGGGAAGACACCTCAAGTTTCGTCTCCTGTACACTCTCACAACAATGCCTTGAAAAAGTATTCATACTTCTTAAACCTTTCCACATTTTTTTCATTACACCCACAAACGTAAATTTATTTTGGTGGGATTTTATGTAACACACAGTAGCAAGTATTTGTGAAGTGTAATGGAAATGATATAGGGTTTTCTAAATATTTAAAAAATATTAATCTGAAAATTGTAAAATGCATTTGTATTCAGACCCCTGAGTGAATATTTTGTAGGAACTGCTTTTGCTGCAAGTCTTTTGGGGTATGTCTCTATTAGCCATGCACATGTAGAGGCTGATATATTTGCCCATACCTTTTTGCTCTAGTTTGGTCTCATCTGTGACTGGGCCATTTACAGACATGAATATGCTTTGATCTAAACCATTCATTGTAGCTCTGATAGTATGGCTGGCGTCACACATGCGGCAGGACTTTGAGTTGTCAAAAAGCTCAAAACCGGATCAGGAACCGCTCCTCATAGGAGCCCATTATGGTAACCGGATTGCTCTACATGCAATCCGGTTACCGGCTCCGGATCTGCAGCCTGCACTAAATGCAGGCTGCAGTTTTACGGAGCGGTTCTGTGAACCGCAATGCGGTAACTGGATTACTCCGGATGTGTAATCCTGAGCAATGCGGTTACCGTCTACTTTGTTCATTCCTGCTGCTACTATTAATAGTAGCTGTGGGCAACATGTCTCTAGGGAGTGCCCAACCCCCCTAGAGACATGCTGTCCACTCCTGTCAGCATGTGAGGGGTTAATAAGCCCTTTACAGTATAGCCGGCTATTTTGGGCTTTGTACAAATTTGTGAATGAAGCCGCGGCTCCCCTCACAGTAGAGTAGATACTGTACGTAATGTACGTATAGTATCAGCCGCTGTCCAGGGTCCTGTAACCATTAACATTAGGTCTATGGCGGTGCGCTGCCTATAGACCTAATGTTAATGGCTGCAGGACCAAGGACAGCGGCTTATACTATACGTACATTACGTACAGTATCTCATGTACTGTGAGGGGAGCTGCGGCTTCATTCACAAATTTGTACAAAGCCAACAATAGCCGGCTATACCTAGAGACATGTTGCCCACAGCTACTATTAATATTTCATGTTTTAATAACATTATCACTTTGTTCATCCCTGCTGCAAGTAGACGGTAACCGATTTCTCAGGATTACACATCCTGATCAATTCGGTTACTGAATTGTGGTTTACACAGCACAGTTTTGCAAAGAAATGTGTGTGAAGGCAATTGCGTTTACCGCATCCAGATCTGGATGCGGTCAACGCAATTACTTTAACAAGTGTGACCCCAGTCTATGTTTAGGGTCATTGTCCTGTTGGAAGGTGAACCTACACCCCAGTCTCATGTCTTTTGCAGCATCTAACAGGTTATCCTCCTGGATTGCCCTGTATTTAGTTCCTTCCTTCTTGTCATCAGTTCTGACCAACTTTCCTGCCCCTGCTGAAGAAAATCATCTCCACAGCATGATGCTACCACCACCATGTGTGATGATGGTGATGGTGTTTTCAGGGTGATATGCAATGTTAGCTTTTTGCCATCCATACAGTTTTGAAATTTAGCCCAAAAAGTTCTACTTTGACCAGAATCCTTTCTTCCACATGCTTGGTGTGGTCCGTACATGGCTTTTTGCAAACTGCAAAATGGGAGTTGTTACAGCTTGCTTTCAAAAAATGGTTTTCTTCTTGCTGCTTTTCCATAAAGGCCAGATTTGTGGACAGATTCTCCCACCTTAGCTGTGGATCTCTTCCAGAGTGACCATGGGCCGCTTGGCCCCGTCTCTAATTAGGGCTTTCCTTGCTTGGGAAGTCAGTTTAGGTAGACGGCCTTGGTAGGTTTGTAGTTGTGGGATTTACCGAAAATAGGACATAAAATTTCAAAAAAGCTCACCAAAACTCCGCCACTTTCCATACCCATTGCACCTAGCAGGAGGCTGCTGGCTCTTCTGAGAGGCAACACATGTGTCTGGACACCGGTGCTCAGTCTCCTGCAACCCAGGCATGGGGGCGATTGTAGCAACTGCCATCAGCCATACTGTCAGGGAAGAGACCGGTGGTGTTTAAAGCAGCCTTATGTCTTTAAACTCCACCAGTTTCCTCCCTGACAACATGGATGGTCACAGGTGCGATTGTTGCAGGAGACTGAGCACAGGTGTGCAGACACATGTGTTGCCTCTCAGAGGAGCCAGCAGCCTCCTGCTAGGTGCAATGGGTATGGAAAGTGGCAAAATTTTGGTGAGTTTTTTTTAAATTTTATGCCCTATTTTCGGTGAATCTTTAAATGTTTGGTGGTTTACCCACCAAACAAACATATGGACAAACATATGCTTAGGACTCGTAAGCGTGAGGGCCCTTGACGGTGGGTTACGAGCTTATGGTATTTTGGCTCATAAATACCTACAAACACCTCACATTTTTATCTATAGTGTTTTTTTTGTAAATATATCTTTATTGAAAGAAATTTTTAAATTAAAGAATGTACACATAGTACAGTAAAACAAATAGAACAATAAAATTCCTTTGGAGAATGGTACATAGAAAATTAATAGACCGTAAACCTTATAGTTAAATTCTAGGTAGTACTGGTCTCAGAAAGTCTCTCCCAGGTATAAAGGGGAATTCCCCTTTTAATGTTCAAAGAACCATAAGGTTAGGTTCCATCTCTAAACAAATGAAACCAAAAAATTATAACATATAGTGAGGAAAAAGTTAGTATTAAATCATATACAAACAATTTGTAACTCGCGTCAGTCCAACGGGAAGGCGAGGGAGAAAATATCAAAGTGATATTACAAGAATCTAGAGAAAAGGAATAAGAAAGAGAAAGAAAAGAAATCATATATAGGAGAAATCGAAAATGAAGTAGTAGTACAAAAAGTGAGTGAGGGTTATGAGGGAAAAAATTAGAATGTAATGGGTGTCATTTAATTCGAAAGAAGGGATAGCACAGGGTCAGAAACGGTACAGGTGTTACACTATTCAGGAAAAAATGTCTCCAAAATTAGAGGCATCCTTGAAGAGGATCCATTCTGACCAGGTGTTTACATATTCTGTTTGAGTTTGAGAAAATTCGGCTGAAATCTCCTCAAAACGTCTGAGGGATTCCATCTCGGTGTACCACTCAAAAGTAGAGGGAGGTGTCTGCTCCCTCCAGTGTCGGGGGATCACATTGCGTGCTGCACAAAGGCAGAACCGGAGGATGTCTTTCCTCTGTCTTTTCCATGAACCAGGGAGCAAAGAGAGTAGGGCCACCTCGGGGGCACCCTCCACATGCCTGCCTGTAACTATATTATAGTTACGGAATACTTTCTTCCAAAAGTCACTGATACCGGGACAGCTCCACCAAATGTGAATCATTGTGCCAACTTCAAGACCACATCTCCAACAAAGTGGGGAGTTGGTCGGGGAGAACCGATGCAGCCTGTCCGGGGTGAGATACCATCTGAGGCGTATCTTGAAACACTTTTCCAGTGCTTCACAAGATCCTGAGGTTTTGCGAGACATCAGAAAACATCTCTCCCAGTCTTGAGTATCTATCGTCCTTCCTAAGTCAGCCTCCCATGCTCGCTGATAACTATGGGCTCCTGTCACTGCTGCTCTAGAGAGGACATAATAAATGGCCGAAATGCCTCTAGAGGGTCCCTGCTCGGATGTAAATAATTTTTCAAGTGGAGTTAATGTATCCTCGGGATCTCGTCGGATGGGTAGAGAACGTACAAAGGAGCGAAGTTGGAGATATTCCCACCACTTCAGCCTCACGGTTGGGGAAGACGTCTGTAAGTCGGTAAACGAAGGGAGATCGCCCCGACGGAGAATCTGGCCCACACGGGTATCATCCTCTGCTCGCCACAGAAGGAGAACTTGGTGAGTCATGCCCGGAGGAAAAGCCGGGTTGTAAAAGATCGGGGTCAGGGAGCTAACCACTGTTTTCCCGTTCGAATCAACCCACGCCACTCTCCATGCTCTCAGCAGTTCAACAGTCAAGTAGGATCGTTGGTCTGGCGGAGTCAGGGCCTCCTTTGGGATCCACTGTAAGTGGCATAGAGGGATAGAACTACCAAACTGTTCAATCTGAATCCATTGTTTCGCGTCCGCCTTGAAATGCCAATCTAGCAGACGCACAAGAATGGAAGCTAAACAATATCGTCGCAAGTCCGGCAGTCCAACACCTCCAGCCTCTCTCAAGGAGGACAGAACCCTGTAGCCCACTCGCGGTTTCATCCCGTTCCAGACGAATCTGGATATCAATCTGCGAACTGTGCGAAAGAACGTCCCGCATGGCCAAATAGGCACCGCTTGAAAGACATATAAAAATCTTGGGAGGATGTCCATCATCACGACATGAATTCTACCCAACCAAGATATCTTTAAGGGTCTGTAAGCTTCCAGTAGAGCGCCCACTCGTTCCAGAAGAACCTTGTGGTTTAAGTGAAAGGCCTCGCGCACATCAGCAGGTAAATTTATACCTAGGTATGAAATATGTCCTGATCTCCACCGAAAGGAGAATCCTCCAGCAAGGGAGGCCACCTCAGATGCAGACAGAGATACGTTCAACGCCTCGGATTTGGAATAATTCACCTTAAAGTTGCTAAGGTCTCCAAATCTATTGAACTCAGATAACAAGGCGGAGAAGGTCTCGGAGGGGCGAGTGACATATAAAAGGACATCATCAGCGAATAAAGCCGTCTTATGGTGGTTGTCCCCCACTGAAATCCCGTGTATGCCTCCATTGTCCCTGATGGCTTTCGCCAAATGCTCCATGACTATAACATAAAGCAAGGGAGATAGTGGGCAACCCTGCCTAGTTCCGTTCCTGACAGGGAAGGAACCCGATAGGCTACCATTAATGCGTACCTTGGCGGAGGGACAGGAGTACAGTGAGGAAATCCCATTCATAAACTTACTACCCAGGCCAATGTGCTTCAACGCCTCCCACAAAAAACCCCAGTGGACTCTATCAAAGGCCTTCTCTGCGTCTATAGAGAGCAGGCATAGAGGGGACTTCCACATCTTAGCCTTCTCAATCAGGAGAAAAGATCTAATGATGTTGTCCCGCGCCTCTCGGCCTTTAACAAAGCCCACTTGATCAAGGTGGACAATCGAGGGGAGCCTCAAAGACAATCTGTCCGCCAAAATCTTGGCGAACATCTTAACATCAATGTTCAGCAGAGATATTGGACGGAAGCTTGCCGCCTCAGAATGGTCTTTGTTTGGTTTGGGAATCACACAAATGTGTGCCTCTAAGGCTTGCGACGTTAGGGTGCCCCCCTCCATGAGAGCTTTAAATGCCGAGAGCATGTGAGGTAATAGGCTGTCAATCAGGGTTTTGTAAAAGATAGGAGTATAACCGTCCGGGCCAGAGCACCTAGATGTCGGGGACGATTTGACCACATTCGCCACCTCTTCTTCTGTGATGTCACTTTCCAGGGACAGAACATCATCATCTGATAGAGTCGGGACATTCACCTCAGAAATATATGCCTGAATTTTAGCTCGCATGTCGTCGGGATGCATGTCGGCGAATTTTCCTCTCAAGGCATATAGATCAGCATAAAAGTTTTGGAATACCTCTGCTATATCCTCTGTGCTGTGCACCATCTTACCCTTTGGTGTCTTTATGGAGGAAATATATGCAGGGCCCCCTCGAGGATGTAAGAGTCTAGCTAAAGGTCTTCCACAACTATTAGCTTTTTTATAAAAGAATGCCCTAGATCTTTCCTTTTGTCTGTCATATTTCCTGTCTAGTAAATTCTTTAGTTCCAGTCTCTTGGATGTTAATTCAACTAACACCCCATGATTTCTAGAGGCCTTATGTGTCCCCTCCAATCTGTCAATCTGGGAGAGCAATTCACTCATCTGGTCAGATTGTTGTTTCTTGATTCTAGTTCCATGTTTGATTAGCGTTCCTCTGAGAATGCATTTAAGGGCTTCCCATTTAATGGTTGGGGAGGACTCATCGGAAGCATGTGTCTGAGAGAATGTCTCGATATCCGATTTTAATTCCTCTAGACAGACTGCATCGGAAAGAAGATGGCTGTTTAGTCTCCACGACCACTGTTTCTTAGCTAGTCCGGGAACCTCAATAGACAAATAGATGGGACTATGGTCTGAGTGGACAATATTGCCTATAGAGGCATTGGGTGTCCAAGATAGGATTCCATGGCTTACCAGGAACAGGTCAATACGACTATAAGAGCCGTGTACACTCGAATAAAAAGTATAGTCCCTGTCCGTAGGATTAAGAATCCTCCAAATATCTACCAACTGGAGTCTATGCAAAAGTTTCCGGAGAGCCATTACACGCCTACGAGGTGTCACTCCCCTGCCAGAGGTAGTGTCAATGGAAGGGTCAAGGGCAAAATTGAAGTCACCCCGATGATGACCCGCCCCTCCGCAAAATCTGCCAATTTCAACAAGAGAGATTTACATACCCTTGTCTGCTCCCTGTTAGGAAGGTACCAATTGACCAAAGTCAATGGAGTTCCAGAAATCTCCAACTTGAGAAAGATGTAACGACCTCCCTTGTCAATCACCGAATCCAAAATTTTATATGGCAAATTCCTATGAAGGGCTATAGAGACACCTTTGGATCTGGATTCGGGATTCACGCAATGTATCCATTCAGTGAACTGACCTCCTCCAAAGGACGGAACATGGCCCTCCTTGAAGTGCGTTTCCTGAAGGAACAACACCTGTACCCCCTTCTTCTGCATGTCTGAAATAATGTGACTTCGCTTTTGGGGGGTATTAAAACCCCTGACATTTAGGGACCCTATTGTGAAAGTTCCGCCCGCCATATCGAACCCACCTGATGATGAGTCAATGACCTAAATAACACCCGGAATAGAGGAGGAGGAAAAAAAGAAAAAAAAAAAGGGTGAGGGGGGAGGAATAAATTAAAAAGAGTTTAGCAAAGAGATATCTCGCTGGACTGACGCGAGGCTGGTAATACCGTCACGTGGGGAATGTTCTTTACAGCAGCGTCACACTCAAAGGGATGTGTGACGTCCCCGTGGGAGAATGCCTTTCCGATGGAAAGGAGTCTTAGACAAGAGCACACTCCGGATAAAACACCTAGAGAGTGTAAATGTATCAGATCTAAAAGTAATTACAAAAACTACAAACAACCGAGGATATTCATCTCCCCGGCCAACATCAAAAGCATAAACATTTAAATAACATAACTCTAATATAGCATCGTTATTCCGGCTATCAGGCAACTTATTTATTCAAATGAAAATATCATATAGCAAAAGGAAGGAGAGAGGCCCCCATCTTACCAAGTGGCAGGACGAAATACTCTCTACTATATGTACCATCAGTTTATGGTGAGAAAGGGAATCGTTTACCCAAGCATAATTTTATGAGGGATCATAGAGAAGGGGGGAGTATAGAGGGGATGGAATAATTATATTTGAAGTGGGAAACTTAAAGAGGGTAGGGGAAACAAGTGGGAATGGGAAAAAGCGAAAGAAAGGGAGAGGAAGTAAAGTCCACCCTTGGACCTCTGCGCATGAATATATGCAGTCATTGACCAAAAAATGTTATCAGAATGAAGCGGAGGGAGTAGAATGGGAGAAGAAAGGAATGGAGAAGAAGAGGGAAAGTACGGAAAGGAATGGGTAAAACACATCCCTAAAATGAAAAGGTAATTATCAGTATAAAACATCACATCATCCCATAGCATTGTATGGAGTCTCTCGTCCCAACTGTTATGGCAACAAAAAAAGAAGAAGAAATATGTTAACTCTCAAGAACCCAAATACAACTCAAAAGTCACCCATCTTCAGATCTGCTCACATCGCTGAGTCTGCGGCGTCTACGGTTTCTGCCTCTCCCGTTTCTTCTTCTACGGTTATTCCACGGCAGACGAGGTCTTGACTGGAGCATACCGTCAAATGAGAAAGCCGGCCAATCTGGGAACGAAAGGCCTGGATCGGGTATTTCCAGGGCCTGAAGGAGGACACGCACCTCCAGAGGATGAGAAAGAAAAACCAGCTGGTTACCGCGGCGAACCTGTAAGCGGAACGGGTAACCCCAGGAATACAGCATCTGATTCTGACGCAGAAGATCCAAAAGAGGCCTCAATGCGCGCCTCTTCTGAAGGGTCCGTCTGGACAGGTCTGCTAGGAATTGCAGCTGGGCCCCTGGAAGGACACTCCCTCACGCTGTCTTGCTTTGACAAGGACTTCTTCCTTGACTTGGTACCTGTGGAACCTGCAAATGACATCACGTGGCAGCGCTCCCTCCGGGGGGACAGGGCCAAGGGAACGATGCGCTCTGTCGAACTCGATGACAGTCCCAGCAGGGGTGTTTCGGATATCGTTAAATAAGTCTCTTAAAGTGGACCACAATTCAGATGGAGTCACAGACTCTGGAAGGCCCCGAATCCGTATATTCTGCCTCCGCTCCCTATTTTCAAGGTCCTCCAGAGAATCCAAAAAGGCTTCCTGTTGGGATCTCTGTAGTGACATCTCCTCCTCCAGGGCCTGGACTCGTTTAGTTAAGTCCTCACAGTGGTATCGGTCCGGGATACCTTATCTGATATCACCTGGACCTCGCCTCGTAGTGATGCTGTCGTAGATTTAAGGGAGGATTCCACTTTAAATATAAAATCGGACAGTTCTTCTCTAGTGGGTATGTTCATTATTCGTGCCTTAAAGGATTCCCACATATCTCCCTCCGAGGTTGGGGAGTCTCCAGCAGCCTTTGTCTGATCAGCAAGGGGTATTGAGGAATTAGGGGATGTGACGTCCTTTTTATTCATAGGGAGGTATGACTTAGATATTGGTAACTCCAATCCTGTGCACAGAGATTCAGAATGGACATTAGTGAAAAGTGTCTGACTCTGCTGCAGTGCCCCCTCTTGTGAAGGTCTGGCAGGGGAATGCACTTCCCTATCTGGGGTACTGTCTGCCTGAATGAAGCCCACGGAGGGGCCATAAGCCACACATGGATTTTTCATCTGTGAGTATCCACAAGTGAAGTTTTCTCCATATCCTTCTGTGACCTCAGTCACTGAGCCCCTGCTGCTTCTATGATTTTCTCCCATTAGGACAGCTCCCATATCATTCCCAGCCACTGAATTGTCTGTGGAGGAGCGCGCTGCTCCTTCAGAGATCACATCCCCCACCCGGGTCTCGGGCTCACCAGACTCACCGGGCTCCGCTCCACATGTGTCCTTCCATATGTAGGTGCTGGGTAACGCGCTGGAGGCAGAGGATGGCTGAGAAGAGGATCCGGAGCGCGCTTCTCCCTCCTCACTGTGTACAGAGACAGGCTGTGCAGCTACAGGCGCGGCCATCTTGGAGCCTGCTGTAGGGACCAGGGGCCTGTTGGAGCTTCTTAAATACCGGGTTATGGTGCCCGGATTCGGGATCTGAGGGTCCGGGGTGGTTGCCGGGTGTCTGCTCCTCCTTTTCGCCGGCATGAGGAGCCAGGAAAGCCGGGGTGGAAGACGCTATTGTCTCATTGAAGTGGCCGGGGAGACGGAGCTCAGTTTCTAGTGCACTGCTCCCTCCATGGCCAGGACACGCCTATCTATAGTGTTTTGTTGCATCTTTTTATCTGCTTGCAGTTGAGGCTGGGCCCTCTGGGGGCGTCAATCACTTGTGATGCATGTATATGGTGCAGAGAAGCCTGCCTTGTCTAATAGCTTGGGCGTGACCAATAGGCTGGTCTGACACTGTGTATCACATAGACCTATGTGGCTGATACCCTATGGCAGCCTTGTGTCTTTAAACACCATCAGTCTCCTCCCTGACAGCATGGCTGGTCGCAGGTGCTACAATCGCCCCCATGTCTGGGTTGCAGAAGACTGAGCACCGGTGTCCAGACGCATGTGTTGCCTCTCAGAGGAGCCAGCAGCCTCCTGCTAGGTGCAATGGGTATGGAAAATGGCAACATTTTGGTGAGTTTTTTAGGTTTGTAGTTGTGCCATATGCCTTCCATTGTTTGATGATGGATTGAATTATGTTCTATGAGATTTTCAGAGCTTGGGATATTTTTTTATACAACCAGTCCCTGCTTTACTCTTCTCAAAAAATGTATCCGTGACCTGTCTGGTGTGTTTCTTGGCTTTCATGATGCTGTTGGATCCCTAATGTTATCAAAACAACCTCTGAGATTTTCTCAGAACAGTTGTAGTTATACTGAAATTAAATGACACACAAGTGGACTCAATTTACTACTTAGGTGACTTCTGGAGGCAACTGGTCACTCAGGATTTATTTAGGGTATCAGACTACAGGGTGCTGTATACAAATGCACGTCACAATTTTCAGATTTATGTTTTTAAGATAATTATAAATAATTATTATATAAATATAGATAATTATAAAATGATATATCAATCCCTTTACACTTCACAAGTACTGTTTATTCAGTGTTGGAATATTACATAAAATCCCGTTACGTCTGTGGTTGTAACATGAAAAATATAGAAAAGTCCTCGAAGTATGAATACTTTTTAAAGGCACTACATATATATTAGTATGCTGTTATCATGATCCTCATACATAATGATGCCCTCACTACCTGTCACATATTATGATGTCCAACAGTGCCCCCTCATATAGTATGATACCCCCATGAAGCGCACCACACAGTTTGAAGACCGCAAAATGCTGATCATTCATTATGATGCCCCCACAGTGCCAGCCAGTCATACATTATGATGGTTCCAAAGTGGCCCACAAGGAGTATGATATTATGATAGTGCCTACATTTATGATTATGCCTTAACTGTGCCTCTCATACAGTACGATATACCTACAATGGCCCTCATAGATATGATACCCTAATTGATGATTAGTCCTGCACATTGGCTTGGAAGGATTTTACTAATTCTTCCATACATCCATACATCTTTAATTCTCACATGTTGGTGGGTTGTCTTCCATGAAATAGCTCATCTCAGGTCATCCCACAACATTTGTATGGGATTAGGGTCAGAACTCTTTGACTTGGCCTTTCCAAAACTTAGATTTTTTTTAAAGCATTCTTTTATAGAACAAATTGTGTGATTTGGGGGTTTCGGTCATTGTCTTGCTCTATGCCCCATATTCTTTCTAAAATATGATACTTCCTCCACAGTGTTTCACAGATGGTATGATGTGTTTTGTGCTGTAATGTAGTGTTATTCTTTCTCCAAACATAATGCTTCCTATTTAAACCAAAATAAAAACAATAGTACAGCGGTCTCAGGGAGCGCCAAAGGAATACTGGACAAATTAGTGAATAAGAACCGACCTTTATTCTTCCTCCAATACCACTGCCACAACGCGTTTCAATGGTCTAAGCCGTCTTCATCAGGTGGGGTAAAAAACCTGATGAAGACGGCTTAGACCGTTGAAACGCGTTGTGGCAGTGGTATTGGAGGAAGAATAAAGGTCGGTTCTTATTCACTAATTTGTCCAGTATTCCTTTGGCGCTCCCTGAGACCGCTGTACTATTGTTTTCATGTGAGTTCTCTCTCTACGGAGCCAAAGCGGCAGGAGCAGCCTGGAACATCTGGAGTGTTGAGGACCTGTGGTTACCTAATTACCGGGATAAACATACTGAGCACCTGCGGTGACGCGGTATCCGGTCCGGTAGGATTACGTGAAAATCGCGGAGCACAGATTTGTGAACGCAAACACCGGCAGGACAGCAGCACTAATAGAAAGAGGCAACCCGGAGCCCCATCACCCACACATTTAATCTTGGTTGTGTAGACGTACACAACCATTATAGGTGAGTGCACTGGCACTTTTTATTTATACAAATAGCCCTGTGTGTCTACACATGCGCCCTTTTCTTTTTCTTTCTGCATATTTAAACCAAAAAGCTATATTTTGGTCTATTCTCTCCAACAAGCGTTGTTCCAGTACCCTTCTCGCTTGTTCAGGTGATGTTAAGCAAACTGCAGATTGACAGCAATTTTCCTATCAGAATGCAATGCTTTTTTCCTTGCAAACTAGCTATGCACACCATTAACATTAAAGGTACCGTCACACGCAGTGATATGGCTTCCATATCGCCGGCAATTTGACGTGAGCGCGCACGTTTCGGGAACGTTTTGCACATCTCGCCTGCGTTCTACAGTTCTGGGCGTAGAGTGTGAGTACAGCAAGGAGACAGGCGTGCCAGAGTGTTTGTCACCGTGCCCCTACCACTCCGATTGGCCGACACAACTGCGTTACCATTGCTCAGCCTTGTCAGGATGTCTGTGCACTACATGACGCATGTGCCGTTTCTACTATATTGCTATTCAAATATGGCACCTTAGCCATGGGCAGCCAATGGGAACACACAGGAGCAGCCACCAATCGCGGCAGATGGGGCGAGCCAAATAGAACGCTCAGGCACGCCTCTGGATTTGATTCAAGATGGTCTGAGCTTGCTTTCTACCTCGCTATCGCTCTGTCACAAGATGTGCAGAAATCACCTGGTGGTTATCGCTTGATTTCTCTGCAGTGCAGGGCGATGAGGCGACGCTCCCCGGTGATATCTCGCCGTAAAATCGCCCTGTCTCACTCCACTACGCACCGGCGATGTCGCTTCCACATCGCTGAAATACACAATTTTATGGCGCTATGGAAGCCATATCGCTGCGTGTGACGGGGCCTTAAAATGTTAACATTAGCCAGTGTAACATTGTAACATGACGTTTTGCTCAAAAGTGTCATGGCGGCTTCTGGCGCTCGTCACACTACATATTCTGAAACTCTTCACTGAGGTTTCACTGATGCTTCTGAGTTCCACAGGCAGGCTTGGGCATTGACCAGCTGTGTTCTCATTAGTGATTGGGCTAGCAGGGGTTAATCCCTGTATGACTCCTGGTTACTTCTTGGATCACATGTTCTGAGAGACCAATCTAAATTGCTCCCTGCCTTTTTAAGATGGTGGAATCTGTTCTCTCATGCTGACTATAGCGTCTGCTTTGCTCCAGCATACTGGTCCTTTCCATGGTGTTCCAGTAATCTGGTATCAATCGCGACCTGTTTGGTGACAGCTTCCTTGCTGTATTTTCACTCCTGCTTGTGCTTGTTTTCCCCATTATTACTTATTGTGTTCTCCCTGTGTGTGCATGCTGTGATCTTGTGCTTTAGTTCTCCCCTGTCTGTCTTTATCTGTGTGTTTCATTACTTCTCTGCTTCGGGGGTGCGGGAGGGGGAATCAGGTCAGGGCTGAGCAGGAGCAGGGCAAGGGTGAAGACTCAGGTCTCTCCACCATCAGGAGTGCCCCTGAGTTAGGGTTAGTTCAGGGCTTCCTAGCTTGAGAGGCAGATCAGGCGTCTTGATATCCCTTTTCCCCACAGTCATTGTGACAGTGATAGAGAATCCTTTAGTTTGCTTAGAGTATACTTTGGATTCCTTTCTGTCCTTGCAGACAATTATATGCCTTGCTCTTGGGTTTATCTTAGTTAGATGTTGATTGACCACTCTTGGGGAGGGTAACAATGGTCTAGAATTTCCTCTATTTGTGCACAATCATAAAAAAAAAATAAGTCATGCTTTTTTTTAGAACATATAAAACAGTATTAGGGTGCTTTCACACTGGCGGTTTTGCCCGGATCCGGCTGCACTTGCGGCACACTTCCGGCAAGATGCGTTTTTTTTGTCCGGATCCGCCAGATCCGGGCAAAACCGCCAGTGTGAAAGCACCCTTATACATATAATTAAGTTATACTTACAGTACTGTGAAAAAGCATTCAGCAGAAGTGGAAAAAATGCAGTAGAGTAAGAATGCTGTCAAAAATAGAAATATTGATAGTTAATTTCTATCAATTAACAAAATGCAAAGTGAATGAACAAAAAAAAATTGAAATCAAATCAATATACAGTTTGGTGTCACCGCCATGTGCCTTCATCAATTCTTCCAGGTTCACTTGCACACAGTTTTTGAAGATACTCGGCAGGGAGATTGTTCCACACCCGCTGAAAGCTTTTGCACAGTACTGTATATATTATATAATAGATAGAACACCCCCCAGCTACTGCAGATTTTTGTCCATTCCTCCTTTTTTATCACTTTGCCTTCTGGAAATTCGAGCGTCTTGGATCTTTATTTATCCGAGACTCGGCGGGGGGCACATCTTGGCCTATAGTCTCCCAGATAGGATGTTTTAAGATGAGAGTATGTGAGCTTATATCAAAGCAAGCACTTCTCTGGATCCTGGAGATTCATATCTGATGTGTATGTCTGTATATCTGTATAAAAAGGTGTGTGCTTTTCTGGGACTCGTTTATACTAAAGGAACAAGCCAAAATTATACCATTATGCATCACATAGGCATTACTATATTCAAGAAGTGGTGTAAGTTTTATAAATTATATACAGAATATACCCAGGTTATACCAGCATGCTCCATATCACTATATACAGAAGATGTATCACTTTATATCTGCCCGGGTTATAGCGGCACATATCACTCTATATAGATTATGATGAAGTGACATATAAAAATATATTCTAACAGCTGTGTTGTCTCTATACTCTCTGTTGATGGCTCCTTATCCAATCATCTCATCACCAGAAACATTTTATTAAATTTGGTACAAATAAATGTATATTTCCTGTGGAAACTCAATTAACCTTAGAGCGGAGGCCGCAGCATGACATGGAAGTGGTGCTATTTATACCAAAAGGTAACAATTTGAGCTTAAATGGCATGAGTGTGGAGAGAACAATTATAAATTCTCAGCCAAATGTGAGCGAATAAATAGTACAGGGTCATTCCATGTCAAGTGAACCAATGATTATTACCTCTATATTTTTAATTCCTTTGAGATTTTGTTATTTGATAATAGCATGTCAGACAATGCAAAATGTGAAGAGAAAAATTTTTTAAAAAATTTATTTTTTTTTTAAATGATTTTCAAAGTTCGGAAAAAGTGTGAATTTCGCTGTTGCCTGCCTTTACGTTTCTCCTCATAACTCAGGCTAGGAATAAGATAGAGAGACAAAATAAACACCATTCTACTCAGAACTATACAAGCTTTCACCAGATATGTCACAAGAGGATCTTTGTTAATATTTTACCTATGTGATCGCAAGCGCAAAACTTTAAAACGTATTTCCGAAAAATCGGCGCGCTTTAAATATTTCAAAAACTGCCCATGTGTCTGCTTTGCTCTTAGCCACATCTGTACCAAATTTCAAGTTGGGATCGCAATGGGATCATATTTTAACATATTTTACTATTAATAGCGTCAATGGGTCATTCCATATCAAGTGATCTAAATATGAATATTTTTTTTTACCTGACGTCTTTAGATTTTTTTTTTTTTTTTCCTTTATGAAGTACTACTTTAGTTAATTACAAATTAAAAGTTTGGAATTTTTTTCTTCATCAGTTAATTTTTTACAGATTTTTAAAGTTTAAAAAAAGGGTGAATTTTGGCCTGGTACGACTTTAAATTTTTTTATCTCGGGCTAGAAATAAGATAGAGAAACAAAATAAACACCATTCTACTCAGAACTGTCCAGGCTTTCACCAGATATGTCACAAGAGTATATTTGTTAATTTTAATTTTTTACCTATGCGAATGCAAACGCAACATTTTGAAACGCATTTCCGAAAAAAACATTTTAATAAAAATTTTCCAAAACTTCCCATGTGTCTTTTATGCTCTTAGCCACATCTGTACCAAATTTCAAGTTGGGATCGTGATGGGATCATATTTTAAAATATTTAACTATGGTCAATCTCATTTTTATTAAATTTTGAAAAAACATATGAAAGACATGCATTCAATCTTTTAACAAAATCTTGAGACATATAAAATATACAAAAAGAGAATTCACAAAGTTATTAGTAACTTTAAGATAAGCTGCAAATTTACTTTTGCGCTTATCTCTGGTGCAATATATACTACAATCTAAATATAATTCCAAACACTCAAGTATACAACCTTTCTCAGGGTTTTGAGATGTTCTGATGTCAAGGGGACAAGCAGCCCCAGCAGAATGATTTTTATTACTTGGCCCCTTCTAACAGGTTGACCACGTAAGTGGGTCATTACCCGTTGAGGCCTAGTTGGAATAGTCTAGCGACTGGTGTACCGGAAAGGAAGGCCGAAATATTAATGATCTACTCACAGCTCAGAGTTTTCGATACCTGTCTAATGTTCACTAGAATTCTGAAGGTATAGGCGTAGAAAGGAAATACCTAGACTGAATGTATCAGATGGGAAGAAAAGAGAGATAGAAAAGAAGAGAGAGAGAGAAGAGAAACAAAAACCATTAGAAAAAGTTATACTGGGAAAGAAAAGCCACGTAAGAAAAAAAGAAAAAAAGGAGGGGGGGGGGGACGGGTGAGGTATGGGAAGGAGAAAGGGTACTCATCCCACTGGCTCCCCATCAGCCAGAGGTCGAGCCATATTATCTGTGCTGGAAAAGATACTCCTAAATTCTGCAGAGTCGTGAAAAAGAATCCATTCAACCCAAATCCCTAAGAATTTGTTCCGAGATCCCGACGCATCAGCTGCGAGCTCCTCCATTCGATATATGTCCATCAATTCTTTGAACCAATCAAGTAGAGATGGAGCCTGGCTTGATTTCCAGAACCTCGGGATCACAGCACGAGCAGCCGAGATGCAAAAGCGGAGAATATCCCTCTTCTGTAGCCCAATAGGACCTGGAAAAATGGATAACATTGCCGATTCTGGGCAGCATTCGGCTTGTTTACCTGTTATCCGGGCGTATGCATTGAAAACCTCAGACCAGAACCGCCGGATTTCCCCACAACTCCACCAAATGTGTATCATTGTACCCTTCTCTTCCTCACAGCGCCAGCAGGTATCAGGGGTTCCAGGGAACATGTTCCGGAGTGTCGTCGGGCACAAGTACCATCTAGTGAGCAGCTTATAGCTTCTTTCTTGTGCAGAACAAGCGCTAGCTAGTGAGTGAGTAAATATAAAGCATTTCTGCCAATTAGCTTCTGAAATGCTACACCCCAATTCCCTCTCCCAAGCACGTTGGAAGTAAAGGGTGCCCTGCTCTCTCATGGACCCTAAGGCCTGGTATAGAAATGATATTTTGCGCCTCGGTGGAGCCTCCAGTTGGAATAACCTCTCCAATACGTTGGGCGTCAATCTTACCCTGCAAGAGTGGTCAGCTGAATATAATTATGCTCTGTATTGGAGAAATTCGAATCACTTAAGAGGTCTCGTAGGTTCTTTGAGTTGTAGCTCTGCCATCGGGGGCAAACCACCACTGGACAGAGTCTGTCCTACTCGGGTGTCATCCACAATCCACCAACATAAAAATCTCTGCCTGTCAAATCTGGGTGGGAAAGATGGGTTGGAAAAAAGGGGAGTCAAAGGGCTAAGTCTGTCGTTTAAGCGGAGGGTTTTCGTCACTAGGTGCCATACCTTCAAGGTGTTTCTGGTCATGTCTGTCAAAGGTACTAGGTCTGTGGAGTCTTTAGGGGAAATCCAAAGCAGGTGTTTCAGCGGAATCCCCAAACCCTCTTGCTCCACCCCTACCCATTTCTTGGAGGACGCATGATAATGCCAATCTAGAGCTCTAACAAGAGAGGAAGCCTCAAAGTACGCTCGTATGTTGGGTAGTCCAACCCCTCCTCTGGTCTCGGGCAAGGATAGGATATTCATTCGCAATCTGGACCTGTTGCCCCCCCAGACAAATCTAAGGATCATAGATTGCATTTTGGAGAGGAAGCCTCTATCCAATAGAACAGGAACTGTCTGAAAAGTATATAAGAGTCGGGGCAAGACATCCATCTTGACTACGTTTATTCTCCCGAACCAGGATAGCTTTAATTGTCTATAGGAGGTAAATGCCGATTCCGCGTTAGTCAAAAGGGGTTGATAATTTAAATTGAATATTTGTTTAAGATCTTTTGGTATAAGGACTCCCAAGTACTTAATGGCTTCTACTTTCCATTTAAATGGGAACTGTTTAGATAGATGAGAAACCAATTCTCCAGGCAAAGAAATATTGAGTGCCTCGGTTTTGGAGCAATTCACTTTAAAGTTGCTCAATTGTCCGAACCGTTCAAACTCCATTAAGACCGAAGGGATGGAGACCAGGGGCTGGGAGATGTAAAGTAGCAGGTCATCTGCAAATAAGGCTAATTTGTGATGACTCTGTCCCAGCTTGACCCCATGGACGCATTCATTGGACCTAAGTGCAAAATATTTAACTATTATAGTGTCAATTCAAAAGTCACCAAGAACACAATCAGTCATTTTTTCACAATTGCCCGTCAATAGTTTGAATTTGATATAAAGAAACATAGTCTTGTAACATCTCAAATGAAAGCTGTTACCGTTCTGAGTAAAATGACGCCTCTCCCACTTCATTATCTTATTTCTAGCCTGAGATAAAAAAATGTAAAGTCGTACCAGGCCAAAATTCACCCTTTTTTTAAACTTTAAAAATCTGTAAAAAATTAACTGATGAAGAAAAAAATTCCAAACTTTTAATTTGTAATTAACTAAAGTAGTACTTCATAAAGGAAAAAAAAAAAAAAAATCTAAAGACGTCAGGTAAAAAAAATATTCATATTTAGATCACTTGATATGGAATGACCCATTGACGCTCTTACTAGTAAAATATGTTAAAATATGATCCCATTGCGATCCCAACTTGAAATTTGGTACAGATGTGGCTAAGAGCACAGCAGACACATGGGCAGTTTTTGAAATATTTAAAGCGCGCCGATTTTTCGGAAATGCGTTTTAAAGTTTTGCGCTTGCGATCACATGGGTATAATATTAACAAATATCCTCTTGTGACATATCTGATGAAAGCCTGGACAGTTCTGAGTAGATTGGTGTTTATTTTGTTTCTCTATCTTATTTCTAGCCCGAGATATGATAGAAAATGTAAAGCCATACCAGGCCAAAATTCGCACTTTTTTAAAACTTTAAAAATCTGTAAAAAATTAACAGATAAAGAAAAAAATTCAAAACTTTTTTTTTGTAATTAGATAAAGTTGTTCTTCAGATAGAAAAATTTTTTCAAAAATCTGAGGACGTCAGGGAAAAAAAATATTCATTTTTGGATCACTTGACATGGAATGACCCTACAGGCCAGAGAGTCCGACATAGACAACACAGCACCAGACCGATCTACTCCCAGCATCATGATTATTGGCCATGTAGAGGATTCCCGTGGTGTTTTCCTTTTCAGTAACTTCCATGTTTGCCTATATACGCCCATTATGTGTCATACTGCTGTGTATCAAAGCTTATTATTTGTGATGCTGCCTGCTAGTTTGCTTTATCTAAGGCTGGGGTCACACATAGATATCTGTTTTTGGAAGTGATTTCCATGACCAATCCGTTTTTTATAGGGTGCTTTTTGAGCCTCCTACACCCCTGAACGTTTTTGGACTTAGTCATTTTTTGACCAAAATGCTCAAAAAAACGGATCCGTTTTTTTTATGCACCCCCCAAAAAACGGATCCGTTTTTCCATAGGGCCCATGTTAAAAAAAAAAAAATTTTTTTTTTTGAAAAACGGACCCCAAAAACGTTGCTAGCAACGTTTTTGGCTCAAAAACGGACATAGCAATGTTTTTAAGTGCAGAAAAAAACGGACAGGGTGTTTATTACATCCAATCAGTTTTTCTGTCAGTTTTTGGACTTAGAAAAAAAAAATGAGAAAACTGAAGCCAAAAACGGACTGAGGGCTTATGTGGAACCCCAGCCTAAGCCTATAACGTGTGATACTCAATGCAGATCTCTGTATCTAAGCCTAATGTCTTCAATATGGTGTACTTAGCTGATGTATGCAAGCTAGTGCTGAGGTTTATCGTATATCTAACCTTATCAGATGAGCTGGAACCAGGTCAAAGCTATGGAATAGATTTGCGCCGCTGTAAAATGATAAAGTGTTGGAATATGTTTAGTGTAACAACTCCATTCCTGTGTATGTAGGTGTTCTACAGTATTGCTAGGTTTGTGCATTCTCTATAAAGTTAGATAAAACAAAAAACACTTCCAGAGACTCACACACAGGAAAGACCATGTGACTGTCTCCAGTTTCTTGTATCTGTGCATGAGAGGAGAAGCAGCCTGCTGATGCTGCACAGAGACACTTAAGATATGTATATTCCTGATTCCACAAAGCCTATTATATCTGTACCTGTTTATTGATAATTAAAGCTCTGTTCTGTTGTCAACACGCTTGAAAGTATCCTGAATGATCCGCTGCAAACAGGTTATGGGCCCAGGACCACAGCGTGACACAGAACCCCAGCGTGACACAGAACCCTAGGAGTGACACAGAACACAGTCACACAGAAGAGTAATACAGCAACAGAAGCAAAAGCAGTATACAGAGAAGATGTCCACAAGCAGGGATCACTGCAAGTTCTCAGTGCAAAAGTCTCACCAATCAGAATTATCAGTCCTGGAAATTCAAGGTGAAGATTAGTGATGAGCGAGTATGCTCTGTGCGACTCAGTACTCGCACGAGTATCTCGGTACTCGGGGTGCTCGGCGAGCACCGAGTACTGCCGAGATGCTCGGACCGCTCGGTAATAAATAGCGATCTGAGACACATACACTGCTCCCTTCAGTGCACACAGTGAGCTGGCACCATACAGGGAGCAGATTAATCGATAGGATCCCTCTGGGGGCCACAGCGAGGTGTTCTATGCTGCGGCGATTTGAAAAAGCCCACCCTCCCGCCCTTTTCCGGATTTACTCGTTTTATAACCGGAAGTCTGTGGGCGGAGCCTGTCGCTCATTGACTTACATTGGGCTCGGTGCTCGGCCGAGTACACGAGTATCTTGAGATGCTCGGCCAGAGCACCGAGCACCCGAGCATTTTAGTGCTCGCTCATCACTAGTGAAGATGCCTCTCATAAGAGAAGGTACATGGAAATGTATGCAGGAACAAGTGCCTCATCCATTACCAGATGATTGGCTAGAGAAGGATCAGAAAGCACAAAGCACTATCTCCCTCAGTGTAGATGATGTTTAGATTGTGCATATATGCAAGTGTGCAACTGCAAAGGAGATGTGGGATGAGTTACAGAAAGTGCATGAAAGATCAAATCTCAGCAATAAGCTTTATATTTTATATTTATGAGAAAGCTTTACCAGTCTAAGCTAAGTGATGACCAGAATATGCAGGACTATATAAGAAACACCCTAGAGATAGTTGAGCGTCTCAGGGGTATTGGAGAAGAAATGAAAGACTTTCATGTTGTTGCACTACTATTAAGTAGTCTTCCAGAAAGTTATGACACACTTGTCACTGCACTAGATGCACGGCCAGATGATGAGCTCACACTAGAATATGTCAAAGGCAAGTTTGTAGATGAATTCAAGCGAAAAACACACAATGTAAGCAGCAGTATTGAATATAGAGCACAGACCGCATTAAAGACCTAGGACTTTCCTAAAAATAAAAACAATCTAAGATAAATTCGTGAATATTTTGCCTATAAAAAGCCTGGCCACCTTAAAGCAGACTGCAGAGTTTGGAAAGCAAGAATAAGTCAGCTTAAAAAGCAGAACAGTGATCAAAAGGTGAAAACAGCTGTTAAGGAAAAGTCTGCATGTGTTGAAGCTGCATTTAATACCAGTACAGGCTTATCTGCAAAGCATATATGGTGTATAGACTCTGGTGCTAGCAGCCATATGACGAATAACAAGGATTTCTTCATTGACCTTGATGAAAGCAAGTGAGAAAAGGTCATCTTAGTTAATGGTCACTATAATTGTAGGCAAAAGTATTGACACCCCTGCAATTCTGTCAGATAATACTCAGTTTCTTCCTGAAAATGATTGCAATCACACATTCTTTGGTATTATTATCTTCATTTAATTTGTCTTCAATGAAAAGACACAAAAAAAATTGTCCTAAAGCCAAATTGGATATAATTCCCCACCAAACATAAAAAAGGGGGTGGACAAAAGTATTTGCACTGTTAGAAAAAACATGTCATGCTTCTCTAATTTCTGTAATTAACAGCACCTGTAACTTACCAGTGGCACCTAACAGGTGTTGGCAATAACTAAATCACACTTGCAGCCAGTTGACATGGATTAAAGTTGACTCAACCTCTGTCCTGTGTCCTTGTGTGTACCACATTGAGCATGGAGAAAAGAAAGAAGACCAAAGAACTGTCTGAGGACTTGAGAAACCAAATTGTGAGGAAGCATGAGCAATCTCAAGGCTACAAGTCCATCTCCAAAGACCTGAATGTTCCTGTGTCTACCGTGCGCAGTGTCATCAATAAGTTCAAAGCCCATGGCACTGTGGCTAACCTCCCTAGATGTGGACGGAAAAGAAAAATTGACGAGAGATTTCAACGCAAGATTGTGCGGATGGTGGATAAAAAACCTCGACTAACATCCAAACAAGTTCAAGCTGCCCTGCAGTCCGAGGGTACAACAGTGTCAACCCGTAATATCCGTCAGCGTCTAAATGAAAAGGAACTGTATGGTAGGATACCTAGGAAGACCCCTCTTCTTACCCCGAGACATAAAAAAGCCAGGCTGGAGTTTGCCAAAACTTACCTGAGAAAGTCTAAAACGTTTTGGAAGAATGTTCTCTGGTCAGATGAGACAAAAGTAGAGCTTTTTGGGCAAAGGCATCAACATAGAGTTTACGGAAGAAAAAAAAAAGGCATTCAAAGAAAAAAACACTGTCCCTACAGTCAAACATGGCGGAGCTTCCCTGATGTTTTGGGGTTGCTTTGCTGCCTCTGGCACTGGACTGCTTGACCGTGTGCATGGCATTATGAAGTCTGAAGACTACCAACAAATTTTGCAGCATAATGTAGGACCCAGTGTGAGAAAGCTGGGTCTCCCTCAGAGGTCATGGGTCTTCCAGCAGGACAATGACCCAAAACACACTATAGAAAGCACTAGAAAATGGTTTGAGAGAAAGCACTGGAGACTTCTAAGGTGGCCAGCAATGAGTCCAGACCTGAATCCCATAGACCACCTGTGGAGAGATCTAAAAATGGCAGTTTGAAGAAGGCCCCCTTCAAATATCAGGGACCTGGAGCAGTTTGCCAAAGAAGAATGGTCTAAAATTCCAGCAGAGCATTGTAAGAAACTCATTGATGGTTACCGGAAGCGGTTGATCGCAGTTATTTTGGCTAAAGGTTGTGCAACCAAGTATTAGGCTGAGGGTGCCAATACTTTTGTCCGGCCCATTTTTGGAGTTTTGTGTGAAATGATCAATGTTTTGCTTTTTGCTTCATTCTCTTTTTGTGTTTTTTCATTGAAGACAAATTAAATGAAGATAATAATACCAAAGAAGTTGTGATTGCAATCATTTTCTGGAAGAAACTGAGTATTATCTGACAGAATTGCAGGGGTGTCAATACTTTTGGCCACAACTGTATGTTATACTTTCTGCTGAGTTATGTATCTATGCCCATCATATGTGATACTGTCTGCTGAGCTGTGCATCTGAGCCCATTTTGTGTGAGGCATCCGGCACTGTGGTACTGCGGCCTTGTAAGGAGATGTTCTGTACCGCGCTCTCCGCGGCGTTCTGCAGTAAGATGATTAGCGTCTGTAAATTGTGCTCCGCAGGAGGAGATGTCACAACCACTAATTATATTTTCCAAGTGAAATCTAAACGGCTCCGGAGCCTCCTGCCTCTCGCTCCTGTTCGCCGGAGCTAAGTAAAACGTCTTTTTATCAATTTGCACATTTTACATCTATAAAGTGTCATTGTTAATGTTTCAGGCGCGGTGATGTGCGGTATACAGGGCGACGCTCATCTCCTGTGAGACAATAATATGTTAATGCTGTGATGGCACTGTATCATTTATCTGTGAGCAGCGGCTGAGGCCTACGGGTCACCATAAACATAATGATGAGGATGAGGATGATCCCATTAGAGCACGTTCCTGTCTGAATTCCATAAATCCTTTCCTGTCAAGTTTTGTTGGCCATCATATCTGCATGTGGGAAACTTGGGATGAACAAAATGGTTATCAGAAAGCTCCCAAAGACGGCAGCCAAAAATAAGACCTTCAAAAGCCTGGAAAGCTGGGTGTGGGCTGTAATGGCAGCCATATTGATTTCTGTCAGGCCTAACAAAGCCACAATACACTTAAGTTCAACTGTTCTTCGATAAAGAACCCATCAGAGCTGCTTCTGTAGGGTGCATCACAACCGGTCTGTTCCCACCTTATAGCCTCAGAGGCCTCTCTTTTTTTGGGGCACCTCAGTGACTGCCTTCCTCACCCGGTGGCCATACTGTGGTAGCAACCTCTCAGGCCGTTCTGTATTAAATCACACTTCTTCTGCAGACCTCACCTCATCACTTTAGACTCTTTCATGGACAGCTGGTCTTCCATGCCCATGACAGTCAGTTACAGGTATTCTTCCCTTAAAGTTATGTAGTCTGGCATTCTCAGATAGAATGGCACCTACCCGCTGGTCAAGCCTTCCGCAGCTTTCTGTGGGTGGCAGGGAACCCTATTCATTATACGCCTGGGCATTTTGAAAGAGTTCTGATGTTTTCCCTCACACACAGCCATACCCATCCATGCCCACATAGCACCACTCACTTCACCGCATTTTCATACCACCCAGGCACCACATGTTAACAACTCCCCTCAGCTTTTCCAGTGCCACCTACACTCATTTTAATGAGGATATAGTTTGGAGCCATTCGGCCATGTACCATTCTTGTGAGCCCGCATAATGGTTATAGGGGGTACTCAGCAGCTGGGCTAGAATTTGATTCACGGTAGCCGTGCCCAGCAGCTATGGTCCTAACTGCACATGTAAAGGGTGAAGTAGTAGGGATAAAGTTTGTTATTAAGTTTGTTTGTGACGCCAGTTGGAATAATCAGCCAGATCTGGGCGGCACTGCAGGGGGTCCCTGGGAGATAGGTGGTAGTAAGCAGCACAGATGTTAAACTCTTCCTAACTAAGACTGGCTCTCAGGTGATGATGAGAGTGATGGTGATGGGTGTGATGAAGAAAGTAAACAGCAGGAGTCAGTTTTTGCTATACCTTTTTAGTGCAGATTCTGTAGCAGGTTCAGGGTAATACAACCACCACCAGGCGTTTGGTCTTGCCAGTCTGATGAGAACTGTAGTCCGCTCTTCTGGGTAGTAATATGTCCTTCTTGCTGTCCTCCCTTGGTTGTAGGTTTCCAGACGACCTTAGTTATTCAGTACTCCCTTGTAGTTTAGTTTAGTTGGATCCTGCGAGTATCCGTGCTCAGAGCAGTTTCCTGATCCTCTGTACTACTGTCGCCCCAGATAGCTCCACTTGAATGGCTAGTGGACATAAAACCCACCAGCCTCCAGTTTCTTTTACCAAGCACTGTAAGTCTGTGTGGCCTAGAGACTGGTTCCTTGCCTGCAGCTTGTCTCTTTGGAGCAGCTCTTGCTGTCCCCTCACTGGATGACTCGTGTGCCTTATCAGCCCCACTACACTCATCTAACCCCTCCCTATCACCAGGGAGTGAGTCACATGCTCAAAACAGTCATCAAGTGCACAGTCTCCTAATACGGGATCAGGAAGTGTGGGTTCGCTTCAGACTTCCAGCAAACGGAGCTCCAAATCTCCTCAGACATAGTATTACAAACAATGTTAGGGCAATACCATTTGTGGTGAGCAGACATAGGGGCACCATATCACCTCTGAGTCTCTGCCTACTTGTTGCCATATAATTTTGTGTGCAATTGGCCATCACAGTGGGTTGAGCTTCTGCTATACTATTTGGTCCACTATTCCGGTAGATGGATTTTTAGACAGTCTGTTCCATTCCTATTACATGCCACCCAGCTTTCTAGTAATGCAATGATATTGATGTACGAGAAGGGGGAAAAAACTGTGAATAAGGAGACATTCAGGAGACTGGGAAAGCTGGGTGAGCGCTGTAAAGACGGTCATGTTGGTTGTCAGCCAGCCTTTCTTCTCATTTCAGAGGTAATCTTGCTTTCTGCTTATAAATAGCTTTTTCCTTGGAAGGTTTCCAGAGATAAATCAGCATCGGCTACGGATTACTGAATGGGTTAATGTTGTGGTGACATCCAATTAGTTAAAGTGCCATTTAGCCACGCTCAGGTTTTGCAGCAATTAGCAGTTTCAGCATCATAAACCCAAATACGACCAATCCGAGACATTAAACAAGAAATAGCATGGAAGAAAGAAGGAAGATTCTTAGAAAGGTGCGTTTTCTGAAGTACTCTGCGCTGCTCAGTCTCCACTGGTCTAAATTTTTTCTAATGCTCAGTTTTTGACCTCCCATAAAGCCAACACACTTCTTTTCTGAAACACTCTGCGCTGCTGGAAGACTACTCTTTATTATTCTAATTCTCAGCCTGTGATCTTCCACAAGACCAGCAGACTATTCTCCTTAAAGGGGTTGTCCAGGCTTTTGCTATAATTCATATGTGTATCTAGGCTGCAAAATGATGACAGTTTGTAATATACATGCTGTCAACATTTTGTATAGTTATCCAGATAACCTATTTGCGGCAGCCAGGGAACACTCAGGGGGCGTGTTTGTATTGGAGCCTGCATGCGAATGGGAAACTGGCCGTTTCCTCCCAGTCTCCTACAAACACGCCACCTCTCCCAGTCTATACTATGACCAGCCACTGCCAGACTGCTACAGGCCGTTTCAACCCCTAAAGTCACCACCCACCCCCATTGCACTGACACGCTGTGCCGAATCCTCAGCTGTGAAGGCGATTCGGCACACTATGTCAGTGCAGTGGGGACCGCTGCATATGTGTGCGCTCACCCTGTGGGCTCTGTGCAGGGAAGCTGAAGGGACTCTGTGCTGTGGAGCCCGGTGCTTCTCTCAATACCTCTTATAACATAGAGCCGGTAGCTGCAGTATAAGGAGGACCGGCTCCACCAGCTTTGTGCTCCGCTCTATGGTATGGAAGGTATGGAGAGAAGCACCAGGCTCCACATACCCGTACCATAGAGCGGAGCACAGTGCCGATGGAGCGGTCCTCCTTATACAGCAGCCACCGGCTCTATGTAACGGGAGGTATGGAGAGAAACATCAGGCTCCACAGCACAGAGTCCCGGGCTGCGGACCTCGGCTCCCCTGCACAGAGACCACAGGGTGAGCGCACACACATGCAGCAGTCCCCACTGCACTGACACTCTCTACTGAATCGCGGTTGTCGAGCCCACAAGGACGAGGGTACTCGGTACCGGACCGGGTCTTTACTGGGGATGTCACGGGTGGTCCTGGTCCGGACCGTGTCCCGGGCCCTGGCAATTAAAGGGGATATTTACAGGGGTTGTCAGTCGTGACGCCACCCACTTGATGTGGCCAGTGATGGGGGCCACCGCTGCTGCAGAACCTCCGGGGATGATGTAATGGCAGCGGAGAGGTGTAGTTCCAGTGGGTAGAACTGTGTTCCCCGGGGCAGTAAGGGTTAAGTCTATTGTGGAGTGTGTAGCACACTTACTTTGCAGACGCTGCAGGAATCTCTCCTCAGCGTTGGTGCTGACAAGCTGTGCTGTGACTCTGCAGGTGGAGGCTTGCTGTATTCCTGTATGGAGGGAATAGCTTTCACGCAGAGACACAAGGGAAGCAGTTCCAGGGTTTTCCAAAGCTTTACTCTCAGCTCTTCAAGTTACTTTACAGCACAGTTACAGTTCTTACACAGTTCAAGTTCAGTTCTTAGTACACGGGCACATTCTCCCTCTCCGGGTTCCCTTTGCTCTGCAGCCAGGCCTCTTTCTCTCTGTGACCCCTCACACAGTCTGTAGTGTCCTTTCCGGGCTATTACGTTCTCTCTTACTTCGTGTTGTGCGACACTGGACAATATGGCGGTGACTCGGGCTCCTGTGAGTCCTAAGTTTGTCACTGAGCTGCCTGTCCTTTAGGGTAGGGATCTCAATCTGGAACTCAGACCCCCTGTCGAGTTGTTTGGGGATGCCGGGTAAACTACGGTCCCCTCTAGAGCCAACACTCTACTTCAGCCCAGCCTCCAGCAGTCCTCAAGTCTCAGGCTCTACCAGGCTCCTTTCTCTCTGTTTCTCTCGGTATATAGGAGGGCTACTCCGCCTGCAGTAGGTTGCTTCAGCTGCGGTTCTAGGGCCCGGGTATCACCGTCCCTCTCTGTCCTCTCACACTCCTGGGGATCCGGCTCTGGATAGGCTTTCTCTCTCCTCTGGCTCACACTGGCTCAGTACAGATTCTGCGCTCCTTATGCCTTCACTCTTCCAGAACGTGTATGGCTTTCTGTCTGCTCAGCTTCAGCTCAACCTGCTGCTGTTCTCTGGCCTGTGCTCCTGATCTTTACAGCTCGGCACCCTGGGCCTACTCCTGGTCTTTGCTGTTCAGCTCACTACGGCCTACTGAACACCTTCACTCCTCCCCCTTCCTATATACTGTCAAGTCACCTGACTACGGGTGTGCCCAACCCACTCCTCTAAATCCACCACCCCTCAATCTCATAGAGTATCTAATCTCAGGGCTGGATGTTACCTTCTCTTACACGTGGTTTGTGTGGGCTGTGAGGGTGTTGGTGTGCAACAAGTGTCCTACCTGCCTGGCTGCAGTTCCCTTTTGTGGCCTCCTGGATGCAGGGGCGCCACACCTTCACAGCTAAGGATTCAGCACATCAGTGGAGCAGGGGACCGCTCTGTACAATGTGGGTGGGTGATGACATTAGTGGCTGGGGAGGGCCTGTAGGAGCCTTGGGGGTGGCTGGCCATAGTGTAGACTGGGGGAAGGGCATGTTTGTAGGAGACTGGGAGGAAATGACCAGTTTCCCATTCACATGCAGGCTCCAATACAAACTCACCCCCTGGACGTTCCTTGGCTGCCGCAAATAGGTGATATTGACTCGCCCCCAGAGCCATGGGGTACTCAGCACCTGGCTGGTTTGGTCTCTCGGGGGATGCACGGGGGCTGAGACCCGGCTCCGTGGCCCTGCGGAGTCGCTACAAATGCGGGGGAGATAATTTAGGGGTAAAGGATCATGACGCCACCCACGGTGTTTGGCTATTTGGACTGACGCTGCCAGACGGGACCACTGGGGATGATGGATGAGCAGCTATGGTGGTATCGCTCCCCACGGGTGGAGCGTATCCCCAGGGCAACCAGGAACGTCTATGGCTTTGGAAGGTCGATGGAAAGCAGGATGGAGGGCGCAAGGTAACAGACAGACTCACGGTTGCTGTTTCCTCAGGTCCTTTACTGGTGGTGCAGGTACAAGCCAGGACACTTTCAGGTAATGGTATTGGAGTCTGTGCAACCTGGAAGCATCTCGGGATTCTCCTCACCCGGAAAGTTCTGAGGCCTCCCTGCTGCGCTCCTTCAGCGGGCCTCTGCTGCTGCCTAAAGCTGAACTGTGGCTCTCTCTTTCTTCCTGCATTGTGCCGATATGGCAGGCAGCTTGAGTCCTTCTCTAGACCCCACTTCCATAGCGGCTTTTCTTGGACTCCTTATGCTGCTTGGCCTGCAGACACTGTGGTGTGGCTGGGAGACTTGGAATCTCCCACCCTCCGGTATTGGCTGTCGGGTCTTTAGGCCCTGCACAGCCAGGGACTTTGGTGTCCAGTTCTGGCGCTCTGCGCTGGGTTGAGCTTGGTACTGCTCCACCCCCCAAGCTCTCTTCGACTTCCTCAGACCCTCGCTTACGGGCCCCTCTAGCTAGGTTTCTGCTACCCTGGGACAAGCTTAGCACTGCTCCAGTCCACAGGATGTCTTCCTCAGTACTGCTCCGTACTGAACTGAACTAACTCCGCCCCAGACAAGAATTTATAGGGGAGCTGCCCTGAACCCGGGTTTAGAGCTCCCAATTCAGGCCTGGAGGCATAAAAGGTGTTGTGTTCTTAGGCTCACTTGGTGTGGATACCCTTCTTTGCTCCAAGGTATGACACTACCCCCTGAGGGAGGCAATAACATTGTGGCATTCAGACTATGGTTCCACAATATCTAAGAAACTATACAAAATGTTGACAGGATGTATATTACAAACTGTTAACATTTTGCAGCCTGGATACACATATGAATTATAGCAAAAGCTCAGTCAACCCCTTTAAATACTCTAAACTTCTTGTGGACCAAGCTCCTTCCATTATGAAACTCTTATAAACATGAACATAAAAAACTATAAGAATAACAAATCCATGTACATTAACTAACCTACATATTGAGATTTTGTAACAGTCGCAGCAAAGCAGGATTAATGAAATGAAACAAAATAATCTAATTGACTCCTCTGAGATCCGTTGTCCTATAGGAAAAAAACTATGTGCCTGACCTGAAGGGTTAGAAATACCATGGGGACATGTGTAAGGGGGTGGATTATGCTCATGTGCTCCTGCTCCTGAAGACACCATCCGTATTATATTATACCAGTGTGAACTGTGTATAAAATGTAATGTGTGACGTGTTGCAGCAGTGTATATATTATGTCTATGCATAGAGTATAAGGTAAGGCCCCTTTCACAATAGCGTTTTTGCTGATTTGCGGAAGATCCAGCAGATTTAACGCATCTGCCATGTAACGGCTACACTTGCGGAAAGCCCCATTCTCTATGTGGTTTGTGGCAGTTGCAGCCAGACAAAAAAATACACTTGCCGCACCTGCTGCAGCCCCATAAAGAATTAATGGGGGCTTGCTGCAGGTCTACCGCAAGTAGGCCGTTAGATGGCAGATCCGCCAGATGCGATAAATCTGCCAGATCTGCTGCATTCAGCGAAAAACGCTGATGTGAAAGGATCCTAACAAGTGATGTAGCACTTAAAGGGGTTGTCCACTAGTAGGACTCATGTCACATTGTGACATCACGCAATCTTCTCGTCCAATCACTGCCTTCTCTCTTTCCCGCCTTTGGACACAGGAGCAGTCAACAGTAGGTGAGTGGCAGCCGCAGCATCACTTCCTGTTTATTAACTAATTTGGTCCAAAGGGGGAGACAAGAGATGGCGATGATTAGACTGCAGAGCTCCCGTGATGTCACAATGACACATGAGCCATGGAACTGCGCTTACAGATGCTCCAGCACAGGAGCTGAGTATAGGCCAGGAGTGGTGAACTCCAGGCCTTAAGAGCTGCACACAGTGCAGGGTTTCAAGATTTCCTTAGCATTGCACAGGGGTTGGAAATATCACCAGTGCAGGTGATTATATTATCACCTCTGCAATACCAAGGAAATCTTGAAAACTTGTGTTCAGCTCTTGAGGCCTGGAGTTCCTTACCCCTGGTATAGGCTCTTTTATTTTACCTGACATGTTGAATCCAGAGTGGTTGTCCTAGTAGTGGACAACCCCTTTAAGTAGTGGGATCAGCCCACTGGGGGTGGTGCTAGTTTCTAGGCTTAAAGGGCAGACTCCATCTTAGTTACTGAGTAGTAGTAGTGTCAAGTTGTTATACAAATCATGTAGAAAACATAGGTTGTAGCTAATGGGTGATTGTGGCAACTGTTACCCCAACATCAGTGGACAGAAGAAGTAGAGCTCACAGGAAGGACTCAAGGAATGAGGACATATAGAAAACTAGCTCCATCCTTCAATTACATGTTTCAGACCCTGGACTCTAAATAGATTCCCCTATCAGTGGACTAATTCCAGTGGTGCGTGTCCTTGCATGAAACTTGGCATAGACCTAGGCGAACAGGTCAATGCAGTAACGAACGTTAGACGAGCTCAGTAGTCTATGCACGCTGGTCCATGGTCATACCGTTAATGAACTGGCCCATGTGGGTAGGACGCCGACCTCGAGCCATCAGGGGACTTAATGATTCTGACGTGCAGGGTGCAGGAGTGTGACGCTGGGCAGTGTGGAGGAGGACAGACTAGCAGCATCCGTGGTACCAGAAATTATGGTGAAGTCTAAGGAAAATGTGTGCCCAAAAGAGTTGGGTTGTTAAGAACTTGCTCGAATGTTGTGCCCGCTGTATTGATGTGTTCAAGGTGCTGTGTAAATGTTTAGTAAAAGACTGTTCAAAAATTATGCTAAGTCTGTGTCGGTGACTCTACTGAGCACATACGGGGGCGTAACTACAACAGGTGCAGGGGTTGCGATCGCACCCAGGCCCTGCAGCCTAGAGGGGCCCCAAAAGTCTCTTTGGCCCATAGAAAAAGACTAATACTATTAAAGATTTGCAATAATTGGGGGCCCCGTTGGAGCTTTCGCATCGGGGTCCCTGGGCCTGAAGTTACGCCACTGAGCACATATCATTGTCTATTAAAAAGCCTAAAACAAGGAATAGCTTGCACCCAGGACGACCACACAGCCAAGCAGGATCACCCGAAACCAAACCCCCCCCTTGCTTGTTGGGGATGGTCAGGGCTCGGACGATAGGAGGGAGACCCACGCCCGAGCCACCCTCACTTATGTGCACATAAGTTTAAAACTTCACCCTCTGAGGACGGTCATTAATGTAGGCCTTGGCTAACTCTAATGGCTAATTACTTTAGCCCCTTACACCTCTTTTTTCTTCTTTATACCAGACATATCTTGAAAAAATTGTTTTTACTGAGGTTACACTACATCAAACAACATTTGAATGCCAGATCCTCTGACATATTAATTTTACCCTCCAGTGATCTCAAACAGGGTCTAAAACATTATAGAAACACTCTTTACATGCAAATCTATCAGTCACGCCCCCGATGAACCATCTTTCAGATAGTGACATAAAGGGGCGGACCTAGAATGAAATGGATTAAGTCACTTGCAAAAATCTCACCCAGGGCTACCCATAAATAAAAACTGTTAAAGTTTACTTAACTTTTATTCACTTTTGCCTTTTTTTTTTCTGATTTCCAGGGACAAAATAAGAAATCACATATGGCTGAAATTTTTTTTTTAAATTGAGTTATATTATTCTATACGAGAAAACATTAATAGAAAAATCATACTTTTTAATGTTTTTTGAATTTTGTCAATTTTGCTTAGAAAAAATAACATTAAATTATATATACCGGTGTGTGTGTGTGTGTATATATATATATATATATATATATATATATATATATATATATATATATATATAGATATAGATATATAGATATCTAATATATAAAGCTGAATGTGTGTATGTATGTATGTGTATGTGTGTGTGTGTGTGTGTGTGTGTGTGTGTGTGTATGTATATCCGGGATTGGCATCTACACCGTCGCAACTACAGCCACAAAATTTTGCACAGTCACACATCTGGACCCCGAGAGCGTCATAGGCTATGTTGTGAGGCGAAATTTTAACCCTGCGCATTCAAGTTCACCAAACAATTTTTCCCCTATCTACATAATGGGGAAAAAGTGACAGTTGACAGTTGTGAATGAGAGGGGCTTAATGATAGCGCCAAAGACTAACAGCACATACCAGCAAATAGTCACTAAGGTGGGGCCCCAACATGAGATATTCACCACGCACGGGGACATGTATACACACCACATGCACACAAAGAGTAACAGCAAGTGTATAGTCGCTAAGGTGCAGCCCAAACATTGGATACTCACCACGCACCTGAACAAACACACACACACCACAAAGAGACACGCACAACACAGAGACACACACACACACACCCAAGGGGACACACACACACCCTATAGGGACACATGCATTCACCCCACAGGGACACACACACACCACAAAGAGACACACACAACACAGACACACACACCACACAGACCCCCCCCACAAGGACACATACACATAGCCACCCTATAGGGACACATGCACTCACCCCACAGGGACACACACACACACCACAAAGAGACACACACACACCACACAGACCCCCCCACAGGGACACACACACATACACACCCTATAGGGACACATGCACTCACCGCACAGGGACACACACGCACACACACCACAAAGAGACACACACAACACAGAGACACGCACACTCCACATAGACACCCCCCACAGGGACAAACACAAATACACACCCTATAGGACACATGCACTCACCCCACAGGGACACACACACCACAAAGAGACACACACAACACAGAGACACACACACCCCACACAGACACCCCCCCATAGGGACACACACACATACACACCCTATAGGGACACATGCACTCACCCCACAGGGACACACACCACAAAGAGACACACACAACAGAGACACACACCACACAGACCCCCCCCCACAGGGACACACACATACACACCCTATAGGGACACATGCACTCACCCCACAGGGACACACACATACACACACCCCAGGGACACACACACCACACAGACAGACACAGATGTGCACAAATCACCTCACACAACTCGCCTCATACGTGTGCTATCTTTAATTTCCAAACATAAACATCTGATTAAAAACAGCCAATGTGCAACATATGTGCCATATAGGGAATTAAGGCAGATGTCAGTCACATGAGCTGTCTATTATGTGTATGTGTGTTAGGTAACATATACTGCCCGGCCAGGGGGAGGGTTTACTATTGGCTGGAGATTTATTAGGCTGCCTCTAGCAATCAATCACAGCTCAGCTTCTATTTTCTTACAGGTCATTAATATGACATAATCAAATTCTATTTTGTTATAGCTAACATCAGTTATTTATTCACCCGGGCGTAGCCGGGTACTACAGCTAGTATATATATATATATATAGCATTATATATTATATAAAATATATAAATCTATATATATAAAGTTGAGTGTACGTATGTATGTATGTGTGTTGTATGTATGAAGTCCTGCCCACTCCACATAGCTATGCCCACTCCCAGGAGCTGGCTGGCTGATAGTGCTCCGGGTGGCCCCGGGTGGCAGTCCACTTTGATCAGCCTAGGCCAGGCGAAGACTGGGGGGGAGGGGGAAGCTGTGTGCTCCTTAACTCACCCTCACCTGCTGGCTGGCTACAGCCTCCACTACAGTCCCGAGTCCCGCTGACACTCGAGTGGCCGCTCTCACTGGCTGGCCAGCCCTAAACTAGGAATGTACCACCAGCCTGGGGGGCAGATGCCACCTGGCCCAGTCCGCCCCTGCCCACTCCATATAGCCATGCCCACTTCACAGCCTGCATCTCTGCATATTCCCACCTCCGGGTGGAGAGGTGAAGTTAAGAAGGGGTGAGGCTATACGTTGGGGTGGCACTATGAAAAGGGGCAGGGCTACCAGGAGGGGAGGGGCTATGTGTAGAGGCATAGCTATGAATAGACATGCCCACTTTGCAGAGCTACACCCACTTTGTAGCATGCATCTCCACATATCCCCACCTCCTCCACATACTGTCACGCTTGGGAGGTAAGGGAACTGCATATGTGACCCGGAGCGATGTGGACATACTTTGATAAAATGATCAGTGTGTCCACAATAAAAAAAAGCTCCGCCCACTTGACAAACTGCAACCACAGGGGGCTTAACACAAGGTCCTACTGCCCCCAACTGCATAAGTTCATCGTGTAGATCCTCCTCAACAGGGATAGCCACAGGGGACAAAGTTGGTCTCGTCTCTCCCTCAGACACCTGTCTACCCTGATGGCTAGGGACATCGCAGCCTCCAATGACTCAGGTGCGGCATACTGAACCAGGGTGTCTTGCAGTCTAGCTGACAAACCCAATCAGAACTGACTCCTGAGGGCAGGGTCATTCCACAGAGTGTCAGTCGCCCATCTCCGAAACTCTGAGCAGTACTCCTACACTGCTCGTGACCCCTGCTTGAGCTTACAGAGGTTTGACTCAGCAAGAGTCACCCTATCTGGTTCACCGTACACCTGAGCAGCAAAAAACCCGTCCACCGACCGCAGAGATGGTGAATCGGTCGGGAGGGAGAAGGCCCAGGTCTGGGGATCCCCCTTAAGAAGGGAGATTATAATCCCCACCCGCAGTTCCTCGCTCTCAGATGAACGGGGACGAAGCCTGAAATAAAGCTTACAGGCCTCTTTGAACAACAAGAATTTATCTCTTCCCCCAGAAAACCTATCTGGAAGAGATATCTTGGGTTCAGGTATGGCCTGGGCGTGAGCCGAGGCCAGATACCCCACAACCTGCTGCAGCTGCTGCACCACCTGCGTCCGCGGGCCAGTGACCTCAGCTGAGATGGTCTGCATCAGTTGTGAGAAGGCATCTGCAGAGGATGTCTGAGAAATAATGGCTCAGAGAAAAAAAAATGGTAATAGGCTGCTGATAGTGTCTCGCTTGGGAGGTAAGGGAATCAGGTAACAGGTAGGTGAATTGGGCAAAAGGGGGTCCGTAGAGCCTAATCTGACCCTGATGCTGGGGTCCCTGGCTCACCCTGATCTCGGAGGTATCTCTGATGGTGAGGAATTCTGAGCCACCACGCTGTACCCTAAAACTCCTGATTAGCCCTAGGCTGAGGGCCCCTACCTCCACCCACGGGTCAGGAATCACAGCTTCTCCCAAGGAAAGAATTTAGCCCAGCAGCTAAGCATCAGCACAGCACAGCACCAAAACCTAGAGCACATAGCTATCAGCAGCACCTGACAGAGGAGAGGGAAGGCTATTTAAAGCCAGGGGGAGGGGATTCCAGGTGAGTCACACATTAACTCCTGAACCAGCAATTGAACATAATAGTGACTGCAGTTCTGGAGCACACCACAGGAGGCAAGGACCTTCACAACCATCAACCATGCAGCTCTTAAAGACAAACCACATACACAGCAGCATCCAACAATGTCAGCGCCATCTAAGCGCGTGACACATAGCCCTGCCCCTGGGACTATGTGGAGGGGTGGAGCTATGAAGGGGTGAGGCTATACGTTGGGGCAGCACTATGAAAGGAGCAGGGATACTGGGAGGGGTGGGGCTATGTGTAGGGCGTAGCTATGAAGAGGTGGGGCTATTGGGAGGGGGGAAGGCTATGATACAATCAAACACATGTATACATTACCAAATATGGGAAATATTACCATATATCAGCCTTAAAACCATATATAGGCATAATGCCCACCATGCCCCCAAAAACACAATCACAAATCTTCACCCCCATAAACCCCCACCCCCTACACCTACCCCTCCCAAACCCGCATCCCCTACCCCACCAAACCTGCCCCCCACAAACCCGCTCCCCCAAACTGCCCCAAATCTGCATCCCCCCAAAAACAAAATGTAGTAAAAGTGCTAACCATACAAACAAGTAAATCTGTGGTACAGCCTGTCTTCTACTATACAGCTTTTCTATTATATGGGTTATTCTATTAACTTATTATATTATTCTATTAACTTACCAAGTGCAAGAAAACGTGTCTTTACCCAATCAGTGTTTAAAGACAAATGACTGATATTGAAGCTGCATGGTCTTTTATAGCCACTGTTCCATGACATCACAAAGACCGCTGTGACATCATCATATGCAAATGAGCACATGACATCACAGAAGGAGCAAGACCACAGCTCAAGTCACATGATGAGCCTGGCTGATAGACCTGAGTTTGACAACAGTTGTAAAGGCTCTCTATACATAAAGCTGAGTGTATGTATCATAGCTCCACCCCGTTCACATAGCTCTGCCCTCTCCGCTTAGTCCCAGGGCAGGGCTATGTGGATGGGGCAGAGCTACTGTAAAGCGTGGGACTATGTGGAGGGGGAGTGTCTATGTGGAGGGTGGGGCTACCAGTGGGGCTATGTGGAGGAGTGGAGCTATGAAGGAGTGGGGCTATGTGTGGTTGTGGAGCTATGAAGAGGTGGATCTACTAGGGGGGGCAGAGCTATGACCATATATGCCCAGGCAATGCCGTGCTCTACAGCTAGTATTAAATATATTAGAAATACAATAGAAAATGTTATTTGTATATACATATATATATATATATATACAAATAAATAAATATATATCATATATATATATATATATATATATATATATATACATACATATATATATATATATATATATATATATATATATACACATGAAGCTTTCATATGAATTTAGAGTTTGGAAAGTCACTTTGTAGCGGTACCAAAAATTTTAGTAAATAATGCAAATGGTTTTGTCACCGTTTTGTCGCCACTGGGTGTTTTTTGAGAAAAGAAAAAACCCTGACAGTGACAATTTCTTGCTTGGATTTTAATAAATCACTGAGTGGAACTAAAAAAAAAAATAGATAAAAAAAAAAGAAAAAAAAATATTTTTTTTATTTTTTTTTTTGTGACAAAGGAAAGCTAAGCCGACTTCATTAAAACTAATAAGCAGAGCAAAATGTTAGCCTCGGCGTATTACATTCCACGCTCTAACCTATAGCTGGAAGCCATATTTCTTCCAGCTCCTCGCTTTTGATTTTTTTTATTTTTTTTTGTCTGAAGTCCGTTGTTTCCCAAGAGGCTGAAAGACTGTTCCAAAAAGAAAAAAAAAAAAAAATCAAATCGCCCGGCAGTAGAGTTAACTACCAGACCTAATTAAACAGCGTCGTCTCATGTGAGAGGATGAAATTCATACCCTCTGAATACAAATTACAGCCGGCGTCTCCCTGCATTCAGATCACCGCGCCGGCGCACCTTACTGCAACCCGTCTAAAGTGATTTCAAAGTCAGCTACAACTATCTGCCATTTTTTTTTTTTTTTATCAAAAAAAGCTGCTTATTGCGGGATTTTTTTTTCCTCAGCTTTTGAAGCTCTTCCATTAGGACAATTGAATAATACATTCATAAAGAAAATAAAGAAAGGCGGCACTCACCATATAGGCTGGTGGAAGAGTGTTTTAATCCAGGTAAATTAGTCCATTAAAACAGTGCTGGTGCGGTGGGGAGAGGGAGTGAGAGGCCGTCGGAACGACGTTACCGTTTCGTATCGTGTAGCGATACGTCTGAGGGTTCCAGTGATACTGGATGGATACTGCATGGAAAACCCACCCCTCCTGAGTGTATGTAAGTGAATGACATACAAAGTCATCCACACAATTCCCAAGTTTTACGCCTGCGCAGTGGCACCTCACTGTGCCCTATTGAACAAACAATGATTCCACTGCGCAGGCGCGAGACTTCAGTCTCTCATCAGCCACACAGTGCCTGTCTCACGCATGTGCAGTGGAATCACTGGCTGTTCAGTAGGATACAGTGAGGCGCCACTGCGCAGGCGCGAGATGTGGGAATTGTGTGGATGACATAGCGACATCATCCACTTGCACACAGTCAGGCGTGGCGGCATTTCCATGGAGTGGGGCGGCGCTGGCTGCAATGTGTAGACCCCCATATGACCCATAAAAGAAATTAGCATATGGTGCAGATTAAAACTCATTTTCTGAAGTATGCAGAGGCATGTCTGGGGAAATTAAGGGGTTTCAGGAACCTCAATTACATCATTAAAGGTGGTGGGCAAGGTTTTCAACCCCCAAAACTGGTGACAGGTGCACTGTAAGAATTATCTGCCTGCTAACAACCTTCAATGTTATGCCCAAAGGCATTCTCCACTGGCTCCTGCTGGCGATCCAACGGCTACCGATGATGTAACAATTTCTCTTCTGCTCTATGTTGATGGGGTGTGACTGCCGACGTTATGCTGATTAACAGCTGTATCCGCTACCTAACATGAGGCAGCTGGCTGTCAATCAGCATGACGCTGGCAGTCACACCATGTTAACAGAGCTGCTTGGAAGAAGATCTGCTTTGTTGACACGGAGCAGCTGAATCGCCGGCAGGAGCGATCAACAACCGCTTTGTGCCGGTGCCAGGTACAACAGGCAGGTAGTTTCCTCTGTTAGTAACTACCTTCCTATTCATTTTTATGCACATAGTCCTGGACAACCTCTTTAATGATGTCTTGGTGCATTCGGCAACTCACTAACTATGAAGACAACATTTCGCCAAGGGAGATCTGTTCTTATCTAATCAGTTGTGATTCTCCCATCTCCTTGACTCTATAGTCTGTATACATAAAAACTAACATCATTGTATTATAGTGTTACTATGTTTCTTATTTATTTCAATTTTATTTTCTTTATTTATTTACAGTGTAGAAAAAACTGTGGAAACCACCAGCAAGCAGGTCAACTGGTAAGCAAAGATTTCATGTAATATATAAAGCTGAATGTGTGTATGTGTGTGTGTATGTCTGGGATTGGCATCTACACCGTCGCAACTACAGCCACAAAATTTTGCACAGTCACACGTCTGGACCCTGAGAGCGTCATAGGCTATGTTGTGAGGTGAAATTTTAACCCCGCGCATTCCAATTCACCAAATAATTTTGGCCCTATCTACATAATGGAGAGAAAGTGACAGTTACCAGTTGACAGTTGTGAATGAGAGGGGCTTAATGACAGGGCCAAAGACTAACAGCATATACCAGCATATAGTCACTAAGGTGGGGCCCAAACATGGGATATTCACCACGCACAGGGACATGTATACACACCACACGCACACAAAGAGTAACAGCAAGTGTATAGTCGCTAAGGTGCAGCTCCAATATTGGATACTCGCCATGCACCCGAACACACACACACACACACACACACACACTACAAAGAGACACACACAACACAGAGGCACACACACACCACACAGACCCCCCCACAGGGACACACACACAAACACACCCTATAGGGACACATGCACTCACCCCACAGGCACACACACACCACAGGGGGACACACACAGGGACACACACACACACATACACACCCCACAGGGACACAGAGACACACACACCCCACAGGAACACACAGACCCCACAGGGATGGACACACACCACAGGGACACCCCTCCCCCCCTCAAGGATACACACCACAGGGACACCTCTCCCCCCCCCACAAGAGCACACACCACAGGGACACACACGCACACACCCCAGGGACACACACATCCCAGGGACACACACACCACACAGACACAGATGTGCACAAATCACCTCACACAACTCGCCTCATACGTCTGGTATCTTTAGTTTCCAAAAATAAACATCTGATTAAAAACAGCCAATGTGCAACACATGTGCCATATAGGGAACTAAGGCAGATGTTGTCACATGAGCTGTCTATTATGTGTATGTGTGAGGTAGCATATACTGCCCGGCCGGGGGGAGGGTTTACTGTTGGCTGGAGATTTATTAGGCTGCCTATAGCAATCAATCACAGCTCAGCTTCTATTTTCTTACAGGTCATTAATATGACATATTCAAATTCTATTTTGTTTTAGCTAACAGCAGTTATTTATTAACCCGGGCGTAGCCGGGTACTACAGCTAGTTTATTTATATTAATGATCTTTTATGTATTTTTTAATTACATGATGAAACAATACTCTGTTAAGTAAAAAATAACATTAATAATTTGTGGGTCTACCAAGCAATATCAAGGGGTGGTACTTTAGACACCCCCTTAGACTACCTTCACACTAGCTTTTGTGTCTGCATGCAGAAGGCATGCAGACGCAAACGCAGGGCAAACGCAGCCATACTGATGTGAACGCAGCGGAGAATCTCTGCATGCATTCACATCAGTTTGGTGCCCAGCCAGCCAATTAGCGTTCTCGGCGGTGGCTGGGAGGCGGAGATCAGCAGCAGAGATCTCCTCCCGGCCACCGCCCAGATCGCTGATTGGCCACCGGGAGTGATTTCAGTGAGATCCGTAGCATTCTCCTGCGCTGTCATGCGGAGGACACTGTGGATCCATTGAGATCCATGCATTGTTTGTGCGCTTGTGGGAGCTTGCAGATAAAACAAGCACCCGTGAATGTAAAAAAATGCAACAGGCTGCATTCAGAGGGCGGAGGAGGGCGCACACATTATGCACATCCAAACGCAACCGCAACCGAACGCAGCCAAACGCAGCTACTATGAGTTCCCATGTTAAACACAGGAACGCAGTGTGCATGCGTTTGGCTGCGTTCTGTTATGCTGTGTTCCAAATGCTAATGTGAAACCGGCCTTAGCTCTCACTTTGGAGGACCATTTATTGGTTTCAATAGACATTGTTTTGCCATGCCATATAGTTTACAACAATCTCAGATTTCCTTGAAACAACTGGGCTAAAAGGGGGAAGGGTTCATGTGTACCCTACCAGATTCTGACTACTGCCAGGTACGACAAGGACACATTTGAGATAGATGGTGACGAACTAGAAGTGGTAAAGGACTTCAGCCTACTCCCATCAATGATCACTCAAGATGCAGCGATGATACCGCAAGTCAAAAGAAGAATATTTATGGGAAAATCGACAATGAAGTCATTGGACAAGGTCTTCACATCAAGGAATATTTCACTGGTGACAAAGACATGGCTCGTACATAGTTTGGACTATTCTGTAGTAACATACGGAAGTGAAACATGGACTATAAAGAAACAAGACAGAAGAAGAATCAACGCCTTTGGAAGGTGGTGCTGAAGAAGAATGTTATCAATACCATGGATGGCAAGAAGAACAAACAAATCCATTTAAGAACAAATCAACCCAGACATGTCACTTGAAGCAGGGATCACCAAGCTATGGCTTGCCTATTTTGGACACATCATATGAAGAGAAAAAACACTGGAGAAGGACATTATGGTCGGATGAATATAAGGAACAAGGCGAAGAGGAAGATCAGCAACCTAGTGGCTTGACACTGTCATTGTAATGGTGGAAGAGACCCTGGTGGAAACATCTAGGCTACACAATATCGCTCTTTCTACAGAGCGTTCAACGATCAAATTGTCATGGTTCGACATCGAGTTGAATGCTGATAAATATTAATAACCAAAAATTGGGCATTTTGTTCCAGACTGGGGAGTGTTAAAGGGTTGTGTATTCCTAGAAAAGGACAATGTGGTTGGGAGTGGGGTGTAAACTTCCCAGAAATGTTGGCCACTACCAAGATAATGGTCATCACTGGGGTTCCAGCAGCGCTAACCCTAACAGCAAGCTGCCAGGGGCTTGTCTCTGAACATTGTTTGCCGAAAGTGGACCTCCCTCCTTTAGGATATTAATGGGTTATTGGATGCACTAAATAATTATGTACTCAAAGTTCTAAGAAGAGGACATAATAATAATAATAATAATGATGGATTGTTGATGGTTTCTAGGTAGCAGTAATGTTAAGAAACTGTACTGAATTTTTGATACCTACAGAGGATATAGGGGATAACTGCAGCCATGCCTTATCCTAATCCTAATATCTTAGATATCCCCTATTTCTCACAAAAGAGTTCAAAAAGCTGTGATAGTGGTCAATCGCATAATGCCCTATAGATAGACTACAAGTAGGAAACCATTATGTACCTGTTTTGAACAATAAGCTATAATAAAAAATATTACATCAGTCAACAGGAACTTGCTGATGGCTTCTAGGTAGCAAAATATGGGCATTTATGAAGACAGCAAAAGTAGAAATGCTTTGATTGAATATTACTAAGATGTTGGCTTATAACCAAATAGACAGGTGACTTAGACTCAGGTATAACTCCTGGGTACCATAAATAGGGCAGAGTTCATAGAGATCCATATAATCCTTTGGTTGTATGAGTCAGCCCTCTGTGGCGGAGCACGGCGCCCCCCTCTGGGACAGATACTTCTAGGATGTGTCACCGCGGTCGCTGACTATGACGCTCTGAGCCGACAAACGCTTATATTGCTATTAATAACCGTGTGGTTAAACAATGACCGCAGTAAAATAAGTTCCTAGGAAATAAGAAGGAATGGAGAATCCCAGGGCCCCGGGACACGTGTTTGCGTTTCGCCCAGACGTAACACCTGTGAGTCACATTGCTGATTATGAATCACACAAGCTCCAGGAATAAGTCAGGACATGTTATCAGCTCCAAGTCATTATATCAAGTACTTTTTATAGCTTTATTCTCACAAAGAAACTAACTTTTTTTTTTTGTACTTTTGTCCTTTAAAGGCAATGTGATATTGAAAAAAAAGAGGGTCCCTTTAAAAGGGTCACTCACCCTAAAGTGGGACGTAGCTGCAGTTAATAGTCTACTCATAAAAGAGTTCAGGATGCTGTGATATGAGTTATTGATGATGGGTCTGTACACTCTACCAGGGCTGGCGTTAGGAAGGGGGCAGACTGGGCAAGTGCCCAGGGCCCCCAGGCACCAAGGGGCCCTCTGCTGATCCCGTCTACTCTATGCTAGTCTAAGGAATCCTTCTGGCTGCATTTACTTTCTTTTCCTGCAGCCAGCGAGCAGACAGGAGAAGATGCAGGCAGCGGGGCCATACAATACACAGGCTTTATAGCTGCTGTGACCCCTTGGATGTGGGCATTATAGGGGAATTCCAGTAATACACATTTCTGGGTAGATACACCTGTTCACTGATTGTGTGCCTGTTTATCTATAGACGTCACTGCTGGGTTTAGCAACACTTGTGTATTGGTGTTTTATATTGAAGTCTACAGAAATTGCATCAAGCGCAACTGAGATCCAGCCACCTCTCATTTTATGGGACAGTGAGCACTCCCTTGAGCCCTGTACTAGGCATGACACTGTGTTTTTTTTGTTATCTTACAGCCAATTGGCAATTCTAAAGGATTGACATTCAGTTTTACTGCTAGCTGTAAAATGAGACACTTCTGTTTAAGTCTGTTGTACTGACACCTAGTGGCCAATATGAGAATTGCAATTGCATATGCAAACAAGTAAAGTACACTTGAAAAAAAGACTGCAATGTCTCCTTAAGTAGAGAATTGCACATACAGAATGACAATTTTCTGTCTGAGGACAGCCTTGAGATGCATTCCTGCAAGGGGAGGTGATTTCCTGTATACAGTGTGGGTGCGGTATTTATATAATCTTCTATATTGCTGTGTGACTGACATTCCTTTCTGTAGATTCATTCACTTCAGTAGGTACAAGAGGAAATGTATATAGCGGCTGCCGTGAGTCAGACAGGAGAAGACAGCAGAGAGTTCACCTCTCGTGGTCTCTTACACAAGTATCAGATGCTATATGACAACCATACTTGGCCACCATTACTGCCCTCTTTCCTGTAACTGTTATACACATCAGATAATGGCACCAATAAAGTGCCTTGACGAAATATTTAGAATATTTACTCATGGATGAACCAGCTTGATCAGGATGAACAGTGCTTCCACTTGTAAACGGTTCAGTCAGGAGATGGCACCATGCTTGGCATTATAGGGTACAATGATTTTCTGCACTATATCAAGCAATATGAGCAAGGCTAGCATTCTTGGCTACTATGGTTCTGTTCAACATGGCAGGCACTGTGTTTTATTATAGTTTTAGACTTTAAGGTGGATGATACGAGACTGTTGATACACTCCCTGACAGAAGTTATGTCGCTTATCCATGTTATGTAAATAAAAGCTTATGACCTGACATTAAATTCATCCATTGGTTGCATAAATTACTCTTATGAAAGCTGAAACCCTCCAAAATGTGGTTTAGGTTAAGAAAATAAATTGTCATCAATGCTGAAATATTGATCATTTAATGAACACAGAATGGTCAGATTTTGGCAAGACAAAAGTTGTCGCCCACAGAAAGTAATGTGATATTCAAACAAATAATTAAATAAAAATACAAATATATGTTGCATAACATAGGTGAATGAAGTTGTGGTGCTATTAGAGTCATCTATTATATAATTGTCTAAGGATTTTTTGCGTCTTTCGCCAAAATCGCGCGCCACACAGAGGCAGCACATTGGTTGCCGCCGAAGGCAATTCAAAGTTCGAATTCTGCACCCTTTTGCAGCCTGGCGAGAGCGGCGCAGGTATACACGGTCGTCTCCCAGCTGGCGAGCCGCTAACCGGAACTCAGCCGCAGCTACCTGCGGCACGGAGGTCCGCGGCGAGCCAGCCAGGAGATGACAGGCTGGCAAACCGCTGACCTCTGTGCTGCACTAGCCGCGGCTGAGCTCCAGCGAGCCAGCCGGGATCAGGATAGCGGCACGCGCCATATTTCAAATACACTGTACTCAGTGTATTTGAAATATGGCACCATGGCGCGCGCCGCTATTCCGATTGGTCGGTGCTGAACGCGGCGACCAATCAGATAAACGGCGGCGGTTTGAATGCCGCTGCTCTGATTGGTCGCCACGTTCAGCGCCGACCAATCAGAATAGCGGCGCGCGCCATGGCGCCATATTTCAAATACACTGAGTACAGTGTATTTGAAATATGGCGCCATAGCGCACGCCGCTATCCTGATTGGTCGGCGCTGAACGCGGCGACCAATCAGAATAGTGGCGTGCACTATGGCACCATACTGTATATGGTGGCTCAGTGGTTAGCACTGTATATGATGTGTCATTGTTTAGGTGGCTCAGTGGATAGCACTATATATGGTGGCTCAGTGGTCAGCACTGTATATGATGTCTCATTGTTTCTTTGATTTAAGTGAGTCCTCCCACTGAGAAATAGTAAAAATGGAGGCTTAACTGAGCCCAAGGAAAGAGTGACAAGGTAGGATAGGGACCCATCAGATCTAAAATCACCTTGAAGCTGGTTGATGGGCAAACAGTTATTGGCCAATATGTGTACCAAGAACCTTAGTTTATAAAGATAAAATATCCAAAAAATACATAAGCGATAGACACATAGGTAGGCGATAGATAGATATCGTGTACTCCTTGCATTATTGTTAAATCTTCATACATAAACTACATACATATTGTAGACTACCCGATGCGTTAGAATCGGGCCACCATCTAGTATTTAATATTTTGTGTGACTTCCATGAGCTTGAAGGACTGCATCCAAGTGGTTCAACAATAATTCATACAATTTATTAATGAAGTCATCAGGAATAGCAAAGAATGCAGTCTTACATGCCTCCCAGAGTTCATCTAGATTCTTTGGTTTTGTCTTTTAAGCTTCCTCTTTCATCCTACCCCAAACATGCTCAATGATGTTCATGTCTGGTGACTGGGCTGGCCAGTCCTTCAGCACCTTGATCTTTTTTGCCTGGAGGAGCTTTGCTGTACAGATGAATGTATGAGATGGAGCCCCATCCTGCTGCAGAATTTGACCCCTTTTATGATTTGGAATGTAAGAGGTAGCTAATATTTCTTGATATTTTAGGCTACTGATATTGCCTTCCACCTTGCAAATGTTTTGCACACCCTCATACTGAATGTAACCCCAGACCATGATCTTTCCACCACCAAATTTAACTGTTTTCTGGGTGTATTTTGGATCCATACAGGCACCAGTAAGTCTCCTGCAGTGTTTGCGGCTGCTGTGGTGTAATTCTACTGAAGATTCATCAGAGAAATCCACCTTCTGCCACTTTTCCAGCGTTTAGCAGGCTGTGGGACTTTGCAAATGCCACGGGGCTTTTTATTTGCCTTTTGTTTAGTGTTGGCGTCTGGGCACTGATATGACCATGGAGGCCATTTCGAGACAGAATCCTATAAACTGTTCTAGTTGACACAGGGACTTGAGGTGACCAGGCCTGTTGGAGCACTGCTGCAGTGGAAGAGGAGCTTGCCTTGGATTTTCTAACCAACAAACATTCCTCCTGAGCAGTTGTCTTGCGGTGTGTGCTGGGATGGGGCTTGTCAAACACATCTCCAGTCTTTTCAAATCTTTTTTTAATTCTTTGTACCTCTGCAGTGGATCTGGTCTTCAGCCTCTTGATAATCAAGGCTTTGGTCGCAGGGTGGATTTTTGACGTGTTGACATGTTGTCAGAGCTCAAGTTGCAATTCAAGTAAAGGTCTGGGGTGCTGGGTTTCTTTTTATACACACCCCCTATTTAACCAATCATTTACTGAGGTGAGGATGTAAACTAGGATTGGCTGCATTATATGACCAGGTGACAAAACATTTGTCTTGCCAAAATCTGACCATTCTGTGTTCAGTAAATGATCAATATTTCAGCATTGATGCCAATTTATTTTCTTAACTTAAACCACATTTGGGAGGGTTTCAGCTTTCAAAAGAGTAATTTATACAACCAATGGATGAATTTAACGTCAGGTTATAAGCTTTTATTTACATAACATGGATAAGCGACATAACTTTTATCAGGGACTGTAATACGTATAGCTACAATTATGTAGCAATATAGAATAGAAAAAAGAGCAGCACGGCTAAAGTGACTGGGTGCAAATCTTTCCAAGCGTTTCTCTCATCCCCTTATATCCACAAAAAGGGAAGCAGCACTCCAATATACATCCAATTTCTGCCTTTATTCGGCCTTCAGGTGCATTGTGCGACGTTTCAGGCTCATGAGCCTTTCCTCTAGCAACTAGACGCAGCTAGTTCAGACATTATATTCACATTCATTTACATAAACAATTACAGCTTATTAAATCATCATGTTACTGTGCTTTTATCCATAGTGTTAGTAACCTCATACCTCCTTTGCATTTAATCACTCTTTGTCTCATCTGTTTACAGTCAATTTTACACATGTTGATTATATTCGCCTTATACCTTCAAATTGGGACCTGTACACACTCACAATACCCTTCACCTAGTGTTCACCGGCTCACGGGTGTTTCCCACTCCTCAAACCGGGTCACATATTGGTCCATCAAGTCCTGCAGCTGCCTGCTACATCACTCTTAGCCAATCCTAGGATCCATAGAGTTAACACATTTTATCAGGTCCCAATTCCATTCCCTCCATCACCATATAAATTACTCATAAAATTCATTCCTTTGCCCAATTTTATTTATTATAAAGGATATATTATTTTCCAACAGTTCCAAAGTATACATATACATACTATAAAGTACTATAATAGTAAAGTGCACATATAAAGTGCTTAAGTATTAATCTATTTTATTTTTTACATACTTTTTATAGAAGTGCTATCAAATAAAGTGCTTTTTCCATCATACTAAAGTGGTTTGTGGACTCAGGCAAAGGCACTATTCCTGTCCGTATTCCTGACACAATGTTACTTTTCCACTGCAGATATATTTTCGCCTCCAGGTATTCAGATTACTAAAATTTAAGACAGATAAAACATATAAATATTCATAAATACAAACGATAAAAACATATACAAAAAAACTCATTACAAAATGTACAACCATTACCCAGTGGAAACCTTTGTGACTAGTGACTACTATATGTTATATCACATCCAATTCACTTCTCCCAGGGCTTTAACTAGGGTACATTTTCTATAAACGGTATTCTATAAACGGTACAGTCCTCATAACGCAATATTGAGTCTATGATCTACCTTCATGCCCTCTGGTTTCAAGGTGTTCAATCTGTGAATCCATTCCAATTCCTTCACTTTAAGCAGTCTAGGCCTATCCCTCCCCGTCTCAAAGGCGGTACGGCATCCATTAGCCGAAATTTTAAATCTTTCTCGTTATGCTTTTTATCCGTAAAGTGCTTTGGTACTTTGGCGCTGTCAGGTCTGGCCGAATGAGGAGCGCAGGGGGTTGGGGGGTGGGTGGGGCTTGTGCTGTCAGGTCTGGCCGGGTGGAGGAGCGGGGGGTGGAGAGGGTTGGGTGGTGCTGTCAGGTCCGGCCGGGTGAGGAACGGGGGGGGGGGAGGAGGGGGGCCTTTCACACACTCACCGCGCTCTGCTCCTGCTGTGCCTTTACAGCAGCTGCGGCCGCAAACCGAGCCGGCCCATTTCATTAAAGGGGCAGCCCTAAATTAGGGCAAAACCACCAGCCTGTTGGGCACTTGCGCCCCTGCCACCCGGGCCAGTCCGCCCCTGATAGGGATCCCCTGTTTTCCCCTCTTCCCATACTTTCTTTTTTTGTTTTTCTAACAAGCTATTTAGGTACCCTCTCTTAACGAATCTATCCAACAACTCTTGTTTTTTTTTCCCTTACTCCTGCTCTTCACTCACAATTCTTCTTACTCTCTGCATTTGCCCTATAGGTACTGCTTTCTTGAGGGCCTGTGGGTGATGGCTATTAAAGTGTAGCAATTTGTTTTTATCTGTTTGTTTCACATAGAGTGTGGTCTTGAATTTATTCTCTTGTATAGTTACCAACACATCTAAAAACTTAATCTCTTTTTCTGAGCTCACCATGGTAAATTTTATTGATTGATCAATCGTATTTAGGAATTCGTGAAAACTCACCAGTTCCTCTACTGCAGAGGTTCCCAACTCCAGTCCTCAAGGCACACCAACAGTGCAGGTTTTCAGGATTTCCTTAGAAATTGGAATCATCCCCAGTGCAGGTGATTCAATTATCACCTGTGCAATACTAAGGAAATCCTGAAAACCTGCACTGTTGGTGTGCCTTGAGGACTGGAGTTGGGAACCTCTGCTCTACTGTACCTCTCCAGATGACAAAGATATCATCTATGTATCTCCACCACCTCACCACCTTGGTGAAGTGGTAGGATACATAGACAAAGTTTTCTTCCCAGCTCGCCATGATGGCATTTGCGTAAGAGCATGCCATTCTCGCCCCCATTGCGGTACCAACCAATTGTAAATAAAATGAATCCCCAAACATAAAATAGTTTTGTTTCAACACTATTTCTAACAATTCTATAATGAATTGTTTTGTGGGGTCACTGTATGTAGTCTTTTTTAATTCATCAGCTGTTGCACTAATCCCTTTATCATGGTTGATGGACATATATAGTGAGACAACGTCGAATGAGACTAATATACAACCCGGTTCCACATCTATTGTACGCAATTTTATCAAAAAATCATTTGTATCCTGTATGTGTGATTTTGCAAATGGGGCCATAATCCTGTCTAAGAATATACCTATATTACAAAATACTGACCCTATACCTGCTACTATTGGCCTTCCCGGTGGGGCCACTAGAGTCTTATGTATTTTGGGGGTCACGTATAAAACTGGCGTTACAGGATGTTCAACATAAAGGAAATCTGCCAAGTCCTCATCAATGATGCCTCCCAATTCTGCTGCCCCTAACACTTTAAGATGTTTTTTTGAATCTCATGCTTCGGGTCTCTATTAAGCTTCCTATAAGTTGTTTCATCATTCAACTGTCTCATAATCTCTGTCATATAGTCCTGTTTGCCCATGACGATGACTGCACCCCCTTTATCAGCGGTCTTAATGATCAAGTCATCGTCATGGGCCAACTCTTTGATTGCTTCATATTCCCCTCTAGTTATGTTGGGCTTTTCAAATTTGTGGTGGCAATTATCTTGTAATGATCTCACGTCTCTTTTTACCTCTCTCACAAATGCCTCTATTGCTGGAACGTCCTCCTCCTCCTTCCTCCTCCTACAATTATGTAGCACTATGGCTGTGTACATCATTTAGCTGGGGCACATAGCTGTGTATACTATGGCAGGCATTGTAGGGGGTTATGGGAGTGGACACTGTGGCAGGCATTATGGGTGTAGATATCATGGCTACCAGTATGGGGTGTTATTGCTGTGTGCATTTTAGCATGCATTATAGGGTATTATAGCTACAAAACACTATGGCTGGCATTATCGGGGACTATGATTGTGTGTCTTATGGCATGCATTAAGTCCTATTATTGCTATATACTCTATAGTGGGCATTTATGGTGCACTATGACTGTAGGCCATTTTCCTGACATTACGAAGGACAATGTCTGTAAACAATATGATATGCATTATAGCAGTGGCCAGTGGTGTTACCTGAAGCTCATGGGCCCCAATGGAAAGTTTCAATGGGGCCATCAAATATTGCAAATCTTTAATATATGTAGTTTTTTTCTATAGGCCAAAGACATTTTTGGGGCCCTCTAGGCTGCAGAGTCTGGGTGCAATTGCAACCCCTGCACTTGTTGCAGTTATGCCCCTGGGAGTAGCTATGGTTTTGTCACTATGGTAGGCATTATGGTGGTGGAAATGGTTGTAAGCACCATGGTAGGCATTATGGGGGCTGCTATGGATGTAGGTAGTCATTATAGTAGGCATTATGGAGTAGCTATGTTTGTAGGTAGTCACTATAGTAGTCATGGGTTTGTATGGTTTTGGGAACTATGCTAAGCATTATGGTGTCAGTTATGGATGTAGGTAGTAACTAAAGTAGTCATTATGAGGGTGGTTTTGGTTGTAGGTGCTATGAAAGGCATTATGGGGGTGGCTATGGTTGTAGGTAGTCACTATATTAGGCATTATAGGGGTAGCTATGGTTGTAGGTAGTCACTATGGTAGGCATTATGGGGGTGGCTATGGTTTTGGGCGGCATTGTGGCATTTTGGGGTGGGTATGGTTCTAGGTAGTCATTATATTAGGCATTTTGGGGTGGCTATGGTTGTAGTAGTCACTATATTAGGCATTATGGGGTAGCAATGGTTTCTCAACTCGCTGCAAGTGCAAAACTGGAAGTGCCGCACATGTATGCAAGTCCCTTAGGGAACGAATTAGGCTGAACACAGTCTTCCCGCAAGTGATCCGGCTTCTGGCAAATGCAAATGCTGAGAAGCGCTGATGTGAAAGCAGCTACATGGTAACTCTATATGCAGTGATGATGTTGCAATGTTACCGTAGCTTCTCATAACAATTGACCATTCAGACATGGTCCTCAAAATAAGGGGAAGACTTGGTACTAACGGCCCATAAGTGCCCTGGAGATTGATTGTTATGGTACTAACTGTTGAGATATTTTATATCTTATTATTGATCCCTAAATATTTGAAAAGTAAAACTTGTTACTTCAGTCATTTAAAGGTGCTGTCCAGTGGTGTAACTTGAAGCTCATGGGCCCTGATGCAAAAGCTCCAATGGGGCCCCCAATTATTGCAAATCTTTAATAGCACTAATCTTTTTCTATGGATTAAACGTGATTTTCTGGCCCCCCTAGGCTCCAGGGCCCGGGTGCTGTCCAGTTAAGAAAATCCTTTCCACCGTCTACAAGGGAATTCTAGCGTTAGATGGGGCTTCTCTGTTCAGGATCCTCAACTCTTGACCACAATGGAGAGTGGCTACCGGTTAATCTCCGGTGGGAGCCCACTGATGGGAATAGGTATAGTGTAATGCTTCTTTTCTCCTGCGGTGGCGCTGCAGAGAGATTGACTACTGATTGGAAGGTTTATCATATAGATTACAAGTGATCACATGGAATGAATGAGGCCACTTTATGGCTATTTTTTTGGCAAGGTAATTCTAGGTATAAAGTAAAGATCACCTTTAATGGGAAAGCAGCAGTGGCATAAGTACAAGAAGTGCAGGGTTGCACTTGCAATGGAGCCTAGGGGGCCCCAAAAGTCCCTTTCGCCTATAGAAAAAGACTATTGCTATTGAAGGTTTTCAATAATTGAGGGCCCCGTTGGAGCTTTCACTTCAGGTCCCAGGAGCTTCACGTTACGCCACAGGAAGGCAGGGTGTCATGTTTTCTAAAACTCTGCTTGCTGTCAGAGATAGATGTTTACACCTAGTTTTTACAATCGCGTACATACCAGTTATTACTCACAGCTGAGGGTTTGTTACAACCATATCCAGTATGGACAATCCCCTGTGGTATATCATCAGCACAAATCTGTCTCCTGTCCTGATTGTTACATTTTCTTTCCATTGTCACATACAGTATCAGTCCAGGCTGTGGAGTCCACAGGGGAATCATAGAATTGTAGCAGGGTCACAATGAACCACAGCAAGCAGAGATCCTGAAAATGGTGAAGAATTGATAGACAAAGAGCCCAATTCATCATTCTTTGTGTTTTTTTGTTTCTTTTTTGACGTTTTCTGCAAGAAATTCTTCAAAGTGATTAACGCGTTTTACACAATAGCAAAACTGCTCTTTATTTTTGCTTTAACCTTGCATATGTCACTAAAATATTGTAAAACATGAGTGCGAAAGAAATAAACATACATAATTACACATAGAAATACACTTCAGGGAGATTTTGAAAAAAAAGTTGAGACTGTGTAAAAAAGTCCCAATTGATTAATCAGCTAAAAACATCTGGAAACCCTAAACCGCTCCAATAGTGATGAACATCTACTTATATACTGTACATGCCTTGTAGTGTCTGTGATCGCCTCTTGCGTCCGGTTATCCCCATATCATAATGGGGCATTATGACATCACAATGGGGTATTATGAAATCATAATGAGCATTATTGCAAAGTATTCACTGATCTCAGGGAGACCAGTCCAAGAAAACACTGCAGGCAGCTGGCTAAAGCGCTCAAACACAGTGAATTCCTAGGCACATTGCCCCCTGGGAAATATGAACATGCAAATAGAGTCTGTGGAGCCTCGGTTAGGAGTCTCAAACACAGAACTAGCCATATATCCCTCCAGGGAAGGACCCAGCCAAGGGTGGCTCCTTGCGGAGAACACCATAACCACCATATGAAGTGGCCCTTTAAGTCAATATCCAACTCTTTTACAAGTTTACAGATATGACAAGGGAATACCAAGGCCAGGTATCCATCCACATACAGCTGTTTCGGGGTGTTGCCCCTCATCAGTGTGGAGTAGGATTCTGGCTAGGTGGGAGCAAGGCCTAGTAGACCAAGATTGCAAAGTATTCACTGATCTCAGGGAGACCAGTCCAAGAAAACACTGCAGGCAGCTGGCTAAAGCGCTCAAACACAGTGAATTCCTAGGCACATTGCCCCCTGGGAAATATGAACATGCAAATAGAGTCTGTGGAGCCTCGGTTAGGAGTCTCAAACACAGAACTAGCCATATATCCCTCCAGGGAAGGACCCAGCCAAGGGGTGGCTCCTTGCGGAGAACACCATAACCACCATATGAAGTGGCCCTTTAAGTCAATATCCAACTCTTTTACAAGTTTACAGATATGACGAGGCTCCACAGACTCTATTTGCATGTTCATAATGAGCATTATGACATTATAGTGGGGTGTTATGACATCATAATGGGGTGTTATGACATCACAATGGGGTATTATGACATCACAATGGGGTATTATTATGTCATAGTTTGGAATTAGGAAATCACAATGAGGTATTATTACATCATAGTGGGGTTTAATGACATCAGAGCACACAGGGGGGACAAAGCCTGGAGAGGAGAGAGAGAGCGGACAGGGGGGAGAGACGGCCAATGCCCCCAGTGCTACAGAGCCCGCCTCCATCATGATGTCATCATTCTCCCAATGTGGTAGCACCGAAGCAGCTCCATCTACCACTATAACTACTACTATTATTATTATTAATAATAATAATAATAATAATAATATTTATTCACTTATATAGCGCCATTAATTCCATAGCACTTTACATACATCAGCAATTTTGTCCCCATTGAGGTTCACAATCTAAATATCCTATCTATATGTCTTTAGGAGCATGCAAAACAGCCACGCGCATTCAAAACCTGGCGACAGAGGCACATCGGCGCCACTATCGCTGGGATATACGCATCTGGCCGCGGCCATCATTGGAAGATCAGTGGCGTTAGCAACCAATCAAAGACGCAGCATTCAAACCGCGCGCCAAGTCTCTGATTGGTTATCATGACTGGCGGCGACCAATCAGAGATGCGGCGCGCGGTTTGGCGTGCGATTGAATGCCACGCGGTTTTCAAACACGCATCGCATCTCTGATTGGTCGCCACCAGCCACGAAGACCATACAGAGACGTGGCATTCAAACCGTGCACCACATCTCTGATTGGTCGTCATGGCTGGCAGTGACCTATCAGAGATGCGGCGCGTGTTTGAAAACCACACAGCATTCAAATCGCTCGCCAAACCGCACGCCGCATCTCTGATTGGTCGCCGTCAGCCGTGGCGACCAATCAGAGACTTTTCACGCGGTTTGAATGCCGCGTCTCTGATTGGTCGCAGCCAGCCGCGAAGATCCATCAGAGACGCGGCATTCAAACCGAGCACCAAGTCTCTGATTGGTCGCCACGGCTGGCGGTGACCAATCAGAGATGCAGCGCGTGTTTGATAACCTCGCGGCATTCAAATCGCACGCAAAGACACGCGCCGCGTCTCTGATTGGTCGCCGCCAGCCTTGATGACCAATCAGAGACTTGGCGCGCGGTTTGGCACGCGATTTGAATGCCGCGGTATTTTCAAATTAAACTACATAGATATTCTAGAATACCCGATGCGTTAGAATCGGGCCACCATCTAGTAATACTAATCAATAAGAATAATAAAAAAGTAAAAATAACAGGCAAACATATAAAATTGGTATAAAAAGGCGCAAGTGAAAAACAAGCAAAAATCTCATAAAAAAAGACAAAAATGCGTTAATGTAAAAAGTGATATGGCCCAAAGTGTATTAGAACTTTACAGAGTTTGCAGGTAGATTAAGGCTCAATTCACACTGTATGTTTTTGCTCTAATTTTGATCTAATTTTGCTCTACTTTTGCTCGTCCGTTTATGTAGCCAAAACCAGGAGTGGAACAATCAGAGGAAAGTATAATAGAAACACGTAACCACTTCTGTATTTATCACCCACTGCTGGTTTTGTGTACAAATCCTGAGGTAAAAAACTCACCAAATACTCAACATGTGCACGTGGTTAATATGGGATTCAAGTCAGTATACAGCCAAGTGCACACACTGAGTATTTGGTGAGTTTTTTACCTCAGAATTTGTAGCCAAAACCAGGAGTGGGTGATAAATACAGAAGTGGTGATGTGTTTCTATTATACTTTTCCTCAGATTGTTTCACTCCTGGTTTTGGCTACAAATACTGATGAGCAAAAACAGAGCAAAAACAGAGCAAAAACAGAGCAAAAACAGAGCAAAAACGCACAGTGTGAATGGAGCCTAACAATGATTGTGCATACATTTTCCATCTTTGCCTTTTTTCCTGCCATATTCCTGGTTTGCGCCCGTCCCTGCCATGATGCGACGGTCGTGCCCCTCCGCTGTCTGTACGCAGCCGCTGAGCGGTCTGATGGAGCAGAGAAGCGAGGCGTTTGACCTGTTTACCTCGCCTGCCAGCTTGTCCTGTCTGCCGCTCTCTCGCTGCTCCTGCGTGACTCTTGTCTGGGAAAGCAGAATAATTTAGCTTCCTAATAACTGGAGAAACAGAGCAGGACAGCTCCAGTGAACTCTGCCCGCCGCAGCGGGCGCACAACTGATCAGCAGGCCGGCGGCTGGACCCAAACAATGTCTAGACAGTCACAAAACAGATTACAAAATTAGCGAGCGGGGAGCAGCGGAGACCACGGCGAGGAGAAAGCCTGTCACCTCGCTGATGGCGGAAATGAAGACCCCGGGTTGCATTGTGCATCTTCAGGACACTTAATATTCCCTAATCCTTCATCCGCAGCAGCACATTAGCATTTTCTTCTTGCCCATCTGATCTTTTTTCCCCGCTATTGTTGGGAGAACGCTTTAACCCTGTAAGGGCGCAGCCAATGATCATTTTTGTTGTTTTGTTTTTTATTCCTCCACTTTTTTATTTTTTTCATCATAAACATTCTTTTTGCTGGACAAGTTATGACACCAATCATACGCCCAGATTAATCAAAGCTTTTACGCCAGAGGACAGGTGTAAAAAGCTTTGAAATGTTGCAAAATTTTAGTGCATTTTCAAGACCTTTTTGCCCAAAGTTGGCAGGGGTGCGGGGCAACAGGGCATGGTGATCCTGGCTAATTATTATTATTTATTATTTAAACACCATTTATTCTATCCCGCTTTACATGTGAAAAAGGGGCATACATAGACAAGAACCATAATTATCAACAATACAAGGCACAGACTGGTAGAGGAGGAGAGAGGACCCTGCCCATGAGGGCTCACAGTCTACAAGGGATGGGGGAGGATACAGTAGGTGAGGAGAGAGGACCCTGCCCATGAGGGCTCACAGTCTACAAGGGATGGGTGAGAATACAGTAGGTGAGGCGAAGGGACCCTGCCCACAAGGGCTCACAGTCTACAAGGGATGGGTGAGGATACATTAGGATAGGAGAGGGGATGCTGCCCATGAGGGCTCACAGTCTACAAAGGATGGGTAAGGATACAGTAGGTGAGAAGAGAGGACCCTGCCCATGAGGGATCATAGTCTACAGGGGATGGGTGTGGATACAGTAGATGAGGAGAGGGGGCCCTGCCCGCGAGGGCTCACAGTCTACAAGGGATTGGTGAGGATACAGTAGGTGAGAAGAGAGGACCCTGCCCATGAGGGATCATAGTCTACAGGGGATGGGTGTGGATACAGTAGATGAGGAGAGGGGGCCCTGCCCGCGAGGGCTCACAGTCTACAAGGGATGGGTGAGAATACAGTAGGTGAGAAGAGAGGACCCTGCCCACAAGGGCTCACAGTCTACAAGTGATGAGTGAGGATACATTAGGATAGGAGAGGAGACCCTGCCCACGAGGGCTCACAGTCTACAAGGGTTGGGTGAGGATACAGTGGGTGAGGAGTGAGGACACTGCCCATGAGGGCTCACAGTCTGCAAGGGAGGGGTGAGGATACAGTGGATGAGGGAGAAAACCCTGCTCACAAGGGCTCATAGTCTACAAAGGATGGGTGAGGATACAGTAGGTGAGGAGAGAGGACCCTGCCTGTGAGGACTCACAGTCTACAAGGGATTGTTGAGGATACAGTAGGTGAGGAGAGAGGGCCCTGCCAATGAGAGCTCACAGTCTACAAGGGATGGGTGAGGATACTGTAGATGAGAGAAGGCCCTGCCCATGAGGGTTCACAGTCTACAAGGGATAGGTGAGGATACAGTAGATGAAGAAAGAGGACCCTGCCCATGAGGGTTCACAGTCTATAAGGATTGGGTGAGGATAGAGTGGGTGAGGAGTGAGGACACTGCCCATGAGGGTTCACAGTCTATAAGGGAGGGGTGAGGATACAGTAGGTGAGGGTTGAGCTGGACGTGCAGTAGTTTAGTGGATGGAGCCTCCTGCAGGTTGTAGACTTGTCGGAAGAGATTGGTCTTCAGGTTCCTTTTGAAGGTTTCCAAGGTAGGTGAGAGTCTTATCAAATTCATGACGAGCAGTGGCGCTCCTCAACCCACATTAGTAATTTGTGGCCACTGGACCACAGCCTCAGCCACACTGGCCCCCATTACTGTCTCGGTGCCCTCATAGCCGCATTGCTTGCACCTGCGGGCATCCTCTTCACATACATTAGTAAATCTATGGAATACTGACTCTTCTCATTATAATAGAGCAGTGTAGGAAGCAGAGTCCTAATTACAGCAGGCGCCGCTTCTCTGCAGGAGATCTGATCCAAGCTTAAGAAAATCAAAGTTTAGACAGCAGGAAAGAGGTAACACAAACATGGCGGGTTAGTTTTTAATTATTTTTTGTATTATTTGTATTTTCAGTTATCTCAGTAATGATCTGATATCTCTAAAATTCTCTGTGTTTACCTGAAAACAGTAAGGTTGAGTTCAATGAAATCTGTCCACAAGATTTCACCCCCCCAAAATATTTATATGCGCAAGTATTTTTTTACAGACAAATTCAGTGACACCTTTACATGACTAGTCGGTTCCTCCATTATTGAAAAATTGTCATTTAAGTGGATGTGTAAATGGGGCTAAAGATCTATTTCTAGATCTGAAACCTCTATTACTCTGTCACATCCTCAGAGTTTGTTCCTTCAACTTCTGTGTCTGCCACCAGGTGCCGCTGTGTTCACTTCAAAGGTGGGGCTGGTGATGTAGTAGTCTGACTTGTGGATGTGTTGTATGGCTGCCCAGCTGCGGTCATTAACACTGACTTCAGCCATTTAGGAAACACTGTTGTGTAGTCTATTATAATCCTCTTTAACATAGTAACATAGTAACATAGTTTTTAAGGTTGAAGGAAGACTTTAAGTCCATCTAGTTCAACCCATAGCCTAACATGTTGATCCAGAGGAAGGCAAAAAAACCCCATGTGGCAACACTAAGCTCCACATTGGGGGAAAAAATTCCTTCCTGACTCCAGATACGGCAATCAGACTAATTCCCTGGATCAACGCCCTATCAAAGAATCTAGTATATATAACCGGTAATATTATAGTTTTCAAGAAAGGCATCCAGGCCCTTCTTAAATGTTAGTAGTGACTCACTCATTACAACATCATGTGGCAGAGAGTTCCATAGTCTCACTGCTCTTACAGTAAAGAATCCACGTCTGTGATTATGATTAAACCTTCTTCCCTCCAGACGTAGAGGATGCCCCCTTGTCCCAGTCTCAGGCCTAAGAGTAAAGAGATCATTAGAAAGGTCTCTGTACTGCCCCCTCATATATTTGTACATTATTATAAGATCACCCCTAAGCCTTCGTTTTTCCAAGCTAAATAACCCCAAGTTTAATAACCTGTCTTGGTATTGCAGACCCCTTAGTCCTCTAATAACTTTTGTCGCTCTTCTCTGGACCCGCTCTAGTTCAGCTATGTCTTTCTTATACACCGGAGACCAGAATTGTACACAGTATTCTAAGTGTGGTCGCACTAGTGACTTGTATAGAGGTAAAATTATGTTCTCCTCATGAGCATCTATGCCTCTTTTAATACATCCCATTATTTTATTTGCCTTTACAGCAGCTGCCTGACACTGGCCACTAAATGTGAGTTTGTCATCTACCCATACACCCAGGTCTTTTTCAGTGGTAGTTTTGCCCAGTGTTTTATAATTAAGCACATAATTATACCCTTTGTTTCCTCTGCCCAAGTGCATGACTTTACATTTATCCCCATTAAAGCGCATTTGCCATTTAGCAGCCCAAGCTTCTAGTTTACATAAATCCTCCTGTAATATAAAATTGTCCTCCTCTGTATTGATTACCCTGCAGAGTTTAGTGTCATCTGCAAATATTGAGATTCTACTCTGTATGCCCCCTACAAGGTCATTAATAAATATATTAAATAGGAGCGGGCCCAACACTGACCCCTGTGGTACCCCACTGTTAACTGTGACCCATTCTGAGTGTGTTCCATTAATAACCACCCTTTGTTTCCTATCACTAAGCCAGTTCTTAACCCACTTACACATATTTTCCCCTATCCCCATTGCCCTCATTTTATGTATCAACCTTTTGTGTGGCACCGTATCAAAAGCTCTTTGTGCTCCTGCTGGATGTCAGATACAGTATATTCCCTGGTTCTTGTTATTCCTGCTTTGAATTATTGATTTTTTCTGGATTGATATCTGATTTTCTTCTATTCTCCAGCCTCACGATTTTGTACTTTTATGACCTCTCGACTTTGACTCTGCTTGGCAACTTTTTTATTCCTGAACTGCAACCCATCTATTGGCAGCAACCCCTTAAAGTTTGCAGTAAAACCAGATCCCTGTATAGGGTTAAAGGGTGTCTGGGTATCTCGGGGTTTTGCATGAAAGTGCAGTTTGTATTTAGTCTGTCTGGGATTCTCCTTTTTACCTGTAACTCAGATGGACGTGACACACTCGAGCTCTGTTCCCTGCCCAGTGCTGCCCCCTTCTGCTTGACTGACCACCTCTATGCTGTGTGACTTCAGGCAAAAGAGCCATCAGTCAAGTTAAGTAGGAGGAGCCAGCTCTGGGTGGGGATTAGAGGTGGAGTGACAGAGGTTTCAGATCTACACATAGCTCTTCAGCCTCATTTGCATGTCAGGGCAAACGTTGATTTCTCAGGAGTGGAGGATCAGACTGGACATGTAACGGTATAGCTGGACTTGTCTTTGAAAGAGCTACATGCACAGCTACACGTTTTCGAGGTGAAATCCTGCAGAAAGATTCCCTTTAAGTCCTTTGTCAGCTTTTCTGTAGACCACCATGATTTCTGCACAATTGAGTCACAGTTGTGATCATTGAATTAAATACATTGTCTGTTAGAATCTGCAGTAGTCGGAAAGTCTGAACCCTAACACCTGTCTCTTTGGAATTGCAAAGGTGGGAAAAGGATTTAAATTACCGGTAATAGAGATTTTGGCAGGGGAGAGAGAGTGAAGGGGTATAAAGATTATCAATTAAGATACTGTGGCGCCCCACTAACAGTGCGTCACAAGGGTACTGCACCCCTGACTGAAGGTGCTGTATGCTTTGTTTTGGTAATGAGTAGAATAAGCCTGAAGCTCCAGTACCACATGCAACACTTAGTGACAGAGGACCAATTAGATGCCCGTTACTTAGGTGGGAGGAGATAAAGCAGTGGGGAAAGCAGCAAGGAGTTAGTCAAGAGGAGGAGAGTGCAGTGAGTTAGAAGTTAGTTACAGAAGCGGGAAGGAGAAGCTGCAGATGAAGCAGAGTTGGAGAGCTACAGAACAGTGGAGGAGAAGTTAACAGAGAGGGCACCTCAACCTGGTGACCCAGAAGAGAAAGGGGCCAAGAACAGAAAGGGTAACTGTATGCCCTATCCCAGTCCAAACCCAGAGTACCGGCTCCAAAGTGGTCCAGCCGGCTAAATCCCTGAACCACAAACCCGGAGTGGTCGATGACTTTTTAGGTGCACGACCCAACCGCCCTACACCAAGCACGGTCCTCACCAGAAGTGCTAAACAGAGTTGGGGTCTCCTTGGAGAGATAAAGGGATCTCATATATCTCGACAGACCTGGTCGAACAAGTGGGCAGGGCAGCAGAGCAAGGGACAATAAGCGTGATAGAGAAGGAACACCAGTGGAGCTTCAGAGGGACACTGCTCATTGCCAGAACCACCCAGTCCACTACTCTGCAGCAAGAACTGCATTACCTTGTATGCCTGCAGAATACCGGAGTAAATACCCGTTCAGAGTGAGCAACGTGTCAGTGATTTCTTCCTTGAACTGTGATTTACCTGCCTTGCTCCACAGTGACTGTGCTGCCGTATTCCACCATCGATTTCTACTTCCAACACCCTGGGGACCCCGCTCCTCCTGTAGGGAGCTACTCCATCTTGCTGCCGCCCATCACCCCGGAAGTTCCCACAGCGCCGATGCCATCACCGGGACCTACAGGTGGCGTCACGAACAAACTTTATTCTTTATTTTTATTATTTTCTTTTTCACATTATTCATTGACCACCAGGGCCACAGCCTCAGGCACCGCCACCCGTGACTTCCAGCCTGCGCCTGAGATCTGAGTCCCTTGGCCTGGGTGAGTCAATACCAAAGAAAATGACTATCTTTTATGGCACAGCAATGATCAGTAAATCCAGATTATGCATTGTTTATTTGTTGTTATGGTAGTGTAAAATCCTCTTAAAGGTTACCAATCAGCAGGATTTAGGGCTATAAAGTGACGCCAGATGCTGAATGTAATCATACCTTTACTTCAATGATTCCTTATTTGATTGCAGAGAAAAGTTTCATAAAACTCCTGGAAAACAGGGCAGCAGATGATTGATGGGTGTCGCTCTGGATCTCTATTTGATTTTTTTTTTTGTTTTGTTTTTTCCTCCTTTGTGGGCATGCCTTTCGGCTGAAAACCGAACCCTCTCCCCACCCTCTCATCTCTACTTTCAGTTTCAGTACTTTCAGATGAAGAGAGGGGGAAGGCTTTAGCTTACAGCTGAAAGGCATGCCTACAGAGAAATAATAAAAAAACAACAACCCCAAATAGTGATGTAGTGCTGCACACATCAATCATCTGCTGCCCTGTTTTTCAGGAGTTTTATGACTCTTTTCTCTGCACTCAAACCTGGAATCTTTCAAGTAAAGGTATGATTGCATTCAGTATTCCTGTACCTGCAAGGCACTGTGTTCACTTTATAGCCCTAAATCCTGCTGGTTGGTTCCCTTTAATGTCTTTCAAGAAATGTATGCTGCTGCTCTGTTCCTCAGTGCTTTACACTGCATCTTTGCTTCCTAGGGTCACAATCATTGGTCTCTCACTTATCTGCATTGTCTATGAGAGTGTGGGGTAGTCTGATATCCATCTGTCACTCTAGAGACCGATGTGCTGGTCTGTCCCTTACCTATACTTTGATGGCATATTTTTTTATCACACTGGTCTTGACCTAACACTTCTCACAGCTGTATCCAGTCTAGACAATCTTCTGTGAGCTAAAACCTTGAACTCCTGACTTTTACAATACACCTGCACTGATACATTGTGTATCAGAACAGATCTGTGCTCCGGATGTGTTCTGGATTGTCCAGACTGGACTCAAATGTACCAAATTCTCAGCTGTTTATAGTAAGGTTTGTATGGAGAATATCCACAATGAACAGTTTTGTTCTCTATTGTGAATGAGGTTAAACCCGCAGCCTTGTCTCTTCATTCAGCGCGTAGCCGTCCCCTATGTAAGGTCTCATAATGCAGCTCCCAGTCATCAGAGTAAAACCTTGTGACCCTGAAAGTTGTCAGAGGAGAATAATAATTACCCATGAGCATCTGTGGATGAAAAGAAGAGATGCTCAAAATCCCTATGTGGAGCCCACTGAGACGGGGTACTCGGTACCGGACCAGGTTTCTGCTGGGGATGTCACCGAGGTCCTAGTCCGGACCGTGTCCCGGGTTCTCACAAGTAAAAGGGTATATATACTGGGGATAAGGTTTGTCGTGACGCCACCCACGGGTCGTGGTCAACGATGGGACCACCGCTGCAGCGCTTCTCTGCCAGGAGGATGGATGGGCTGCAGCTAGATGGATGAACCCGCCGCGGGTCGGGCTGCTCCTGACAGGATAAAAGGTAATTTTTAAGCAGTTCAGGGTACCTGGAATCAAACACGGACACGCAGGCAGGGTTCACCGGGTTTGCTTGTCAGCTCTTCCAAACAGTTTACAGCAGTTCTCAGTACAGTTCTTCAACACAAGTTACAGTTCAGTTAACCCCGGGAACACACGAACCCTCTGCAACCAGGTTGTCACTCTGAGACCCCTCACTCCTTCTAGTGTCCTTTCAGGCTGTCCTCTCTTTTTAAGTGTTTTTCCGGTTTGTATTGGGGCAGCTCGGACCCCTGTGGGTCCTCGTAGTTGTTGCTGTGCCTTCAACCCTTTTGGTTAGGAACTCCAACCTGGAGTTAAAGCTCCCCGTCGGTTAATTTGGGAATCTGGGTGAATCATTGGTTCCCTTCAGAGCCGATACTCTGCAGTGTGCCTAGTCTACACACAGTAACCCTCTCTTGCAAGGCGTTACCAGACTCCCGCTAACCCACGTGATTCCAGTCCAAACTAGGGAAAACTACTCCGCCTGTAGTTGGTCGGTGCTGCTGACTCACCGTAGCCGGGGGTACACGTAGCGGGCGTTGCTTCTCCTCTGTCACGGAACCGCGCCTGGGGTAGTGTAGACCCGGTGGTCCAGATCAATAGGGAAATGGCGGAACAGTGGGGGGTGATTTGTCTTCGTGACGCCACCTGCAGGTGTTCTGGTAACTTTACCAGCGCTGTTCAGGTCTCCGGGGATGTTATACAGCGAGATGGAACGCTCCCCACAGGATGAGCGGGAATCCCCGGAGCCGGGAGCTGCGCAAGATGTTGTGAGGCAGCTGCGGGATGCTGCGCGCTGAATCCAGGAATAATGCACAACCACACAAAGTCTCTTTTCGGTACCTTTACTGGATGGTAGTCAGGTACACTCGGACCGGGATAGTGAAGTTGGCACTTATGGAGTTTCACAGCAAGCAGTGTTAGGCTTCCTTTCTCTACTTCTGGTGCTAAGGTCGGGTGGATGTGGAATCCTTCCGGACCGGGCAGTTTGTTCAATGGAACGGATGTCACCTGGTTGTCAGCACTGAGGGCACTGTAAAAGGGTGATGATAATTCTACCTTCTTCCCTGGGCTCTCGCTGGTAGGTGCGACAGGTGAACAGGGGGCTAGACTCCCTGTGTAGTATGCTGGTTCTTCTGTGATGGCTTGGTGGCTCTCACAGCTTCGGTTCCAGTAACCGGTATTTAAGGAAAGAGTCAGAATAACTCTGTGTTCCTGAGAGGTGATCTCCTTCTTCCTCTTGTCCCAATTGCAGGGACTCCCACTGGCTAACAGGCTGGTTGGGCCTAGTGTGTTCCTCATAGGGTGGAGGTTTCACACAGGCAGGCAGCTCTTGTAGCGTCTACCACACTCTGAAGTTTCTCTCTCCAAGACTCTTTTTATAGGGGGAACTGGCTCAAAGTCACCAGTGTTAGCTCCCCCTAGAGGCTCGGGGTGAAACCAGGTGTTCTAAGTGTTGTTTGTGTTGTGGTTTTGCTGTGCTGTTACTTACTCCATTTGTACCTAGGGATTTCTGTGGTGCCCAACAAGTGCTAGGGTGCCACATTCCCCCTTAGTTAACCTCAGTTCTCCCGGCTGAGCAAAAAGGTTCTTTTTACAACTTACCACTAAGCATTTTATAACATTCAATTTACAAAGTCTTAAAGAAAACACAAAAATCACTGAAAAGGAGTGAAAAATGTGGAAAAGGTGAAAAGCAGTCCATACGGCACTAGTCCATCTGCCGCAGGCTGGAAAAAGGTAAAGTTAGTGGTCACACAAGTCCTGTGACAATTGTTCAAATTTTATGAAAAGGGGAAAAGGCAAAGTCCAGGGATACACGGTAAACTTTATACATTCCCTACGGGTGTCTTTGCTTGGGAGGCCGGTACTAACCTTCTATACCTTACCAGGCGCTTTCTGTCCCCAACTTAGTATACTTGGGACATAGCCCAGTTCCTCCACCCTTCTGTACACTACTTTTTACAGGTTTTTGAAAACTGGTTAATATTTACAACACTTACAGGTTACATTTTCCACTACATTTTAAACCCATTCTCCAAGTTTGTGTGGGGGTTGGCCTAATGTACTACGTGTGGATCTGCGTAGTGTGGGTGTTTCCAAAGCTGTTTGTGTAGTGTACGAAGAGGTTGGTACTTCTCTATGTCTGCTTTGTGTAAGACCATAGTAAGTGCGGAGTCTATCAACTGGACTAACCTCTGTAGGTAGTTGATTAGGAATGGCTTCTCTTACTGTGGGACTAGCAGGCTGACCGATTACAGGAATCTCAGGTTCCATGATAACAGGCTGCAATTCTTGCACTTGAACTTCTTCTTGTTGGACTTGTGGAATTGGATTTGGTTTTGGCTGATCTTCAACAGGTTGGTAGAAATGCATAACTGGTATGAGGAATGCTTCACCTATCTGTGGCCAATCAGCTGGTAAGTATCCAATTTCTGTAAGGACGAGATTTTCTTTTGTTTCTTCGTCAGTAGTTACAGTAGGGTAACTGGTTGCTTGTGGGATTAACTGTGGCGGACATTTCTTCAAATGATCCCTTGAGACAGTTGCAATAGTATTCCCATTGTCTTTGCTAATAACACAAGTTTTTGAGTTATCAAAGTGTGACGGCATAACGGTGTAGGGTATGGATTCCCAACTGTTATCCAATTTGTTGGTTTTTCGCTTTCTTTTCAGCACCACATCACCTATAGCTAGCGGTTCCGCTGAGGCATGCTTGTTGAAGTCTTTCTCTTGCTTGGTTCTACTGATCTCTAGGTTTCTCACAACACTCTCTTGTACTTTCCTGTACTTTTCTTGGCGTTGGCTGACCCAGTCTTCATCAGAAGAATCTTCTGTGGGTTCAACGGTTCCCATCTGCAAATCAATAGGCAGCTTACCTGGTCTTGCTCTCATCAAGTAAGCAGGTGTATAATTTGTCGAACTGACAGGTATGTGGTTGTAGATGTCCACGAGATCTGGAAGTTTCTCTGGCCATTGATTTCTCTCTTCAACTGGTAAGGTCTTGAGCATGTCAATGACTATGTGGTTCATCTTTTCGCATAGACCGTTCGTCTGAGGATGATAAGGTGTTGTGCGGATTTTCTTACACCCATACAGCCCTAAGAATTCTTGGAACAGAGCTGACTCGAAGGCTGGCCCTTGGTCAGTTAAGACTTGGTCTGGATACCCATGGGGGCGACAGAAGTAACTCTGAAACGCTTTGGCTGCTACCTCAGCAGTTAAATCCTTAACTGGAACGACTACCAGGAATCTTGAGTAGTGATCAACGATGGTGAGAGCGTAGGTGTACCCGGTTCGACTTGGGGTAAGCTTCACGTGGTCGAGAGCAACTATTTCAAGAGGTTTGGTGGTAACAATTGGCTGCAACGGAGCTTTCTGAGTTAGATGGTCTTTTCTTCGAAGGTGACATGGTCCACAGTTTTTACACCATTTGTCAATGGAGCCTCGCATCCCGACCCAGTAGAACCGATCCTTTAGGAGTCTTTCCAGCTTCTTCCATCCAAAGTGTCCTGCATCATCATGGTATGCTTCAAGGATCATCTGGACTTCAGTCTTGGGAACCACGATCTGCCAGATGAGTTCATGGGTTCTTGGATTGAGGTATCTTCTGCATAGTTTACCTTGGTAGACAAACAACCTTCCTTTCTCCTTCCACAGGCGTTTAGCATTTGGTGAGGCATCAAAGTCCATGTTGGCGTGTTCTTGAGTGATCAGATCCCTTACCAGGCTGACATCTGGGTCGTTGGCTTGAGCCTCCTTCCAGTCATGGTGAGGTAACAGGTTCACGGTCCTCTCTACACGTGTCTGGTTTCTCTGATGACATGTTGCTGTACCTGAACGGTGGAAAGCAGGTAGTTCAATTTCTTCTAGGTCATCTATGTCTTCTCCCTCTTCAGGAAGATGAGGCATTCGGGACAGGGCATCAGCATTGCCGTTCTTGTGACCTGCCCGGTACTTTACAGTGAAGTCGTAGTTGGCGAGTCTTGCTACCCAACGCTGTTCTAGGGCTCCCAGCTTTGCAGTCTCTAAGTGTGTTAGAGGATTGTTATCTGTGAAAGCTGTGAACGGGGCGGATGCCAGGTAATGTTTGAAACGCTCTGTGATCGCCCAGACCAGGGCCAGGAACTCCAGCTTGAAGGAGCTGTAATTTTCCGGGTTCCTTTCTGTGGGACGGAGCTTTCTGCTGGCGTAGGCTATCACCTTCTCCTTGCCCTGCTGACGTTGAGATAGGACTGCTCCTAAGCCTTCATTGCTTGCATCGGTGTACAATAAAAACGGTAGATTGTAGTCAGGGTGGGCCAGGATCTCTTCTCCAGTTAAAGCATCTTTTAACGTTTGGAAGGATTTGTCCTGTTCTGGGCCCCAGTGGAACGGGGGTCCCCTGATCTTGCCGTTTTTGGATTGGCCCACTAAGAGATCTTGCATGGGGGCGGCTATCTTGGTATAGCCTTTGATGAAGCGTCGGTAGTACCCGACCAGTCCTAGGAATTGACGTACCTCTTTGTGGTTGATGGGTGCTGGCCAGTCCTTGATGACGGTTACCTTATCCGGATCCGGTGCTACGCCTTCGGCGCTGACTACATGTCCTAGGTATTGGACCTTGGGTTTCAGCAGGTGGCACTTGGACGGTTTCAGTTTCATCCCGTACTTGGACAGTGACTCAAACACTTCACTCAGGTGTTGGAGGTGATCTTCATAGGTCTGAGAGTAGACAATGACATCATCAAGGTATAACAAGACAGTCTCAAAGTTCTTGTGGCCCAAACAACACTCCATAAGCCTCTGAAATGTTCCTGGGGCATTGCACAAACCGAAGGGCATACTGTTGAACTCGCATAAGCCCATAGGAGTAGTGAAGGCTGTCTTCTCACGATCCTCCTCTGCAACGGCAACCTGCCAGTACCCACTAGTAAGATCTAATGTGGAGAAGTAATTGGCAGATTTGAGTGCAGCTAGTGACTCTTCTATGCGTGGTAACGGGTATGCATCTTTGTGTGTGACTTTGTTGATTTGCCTATAGTCTACGCACATCCTCATACTACCAGTGTACTGCTGCTGCTGCGGTGAAGCGGGATCAGGTACTTCAGCGAGTCGTTGTCCCCAAACTGTTAAGTCTCTCAAGGTATCAAACTCTGCGCCTGGATTTTGTATGGACCACCAGCTTGCTTGCTTTCTATCCTCAGACAGTTTAAGGCCCACAATAAATTGTCCAATTAACGCTTTGTTCTCATCTCGAGCACTATCAGGATCGACCTGTTTTAACAGTCTGTATGCTTCTTGCAAGCGCAGTGAATAATCAAGGACACTTTCTTGTGCCCCTTGGTTACAACGATAGAATGACAGTCTTAATCCAGCTTCGGTATGGCACTCAAAGACCCGGGTTAATCTAGCGAATATCTGCTCCACAGATTCCTGAACTTCTACAGGCCAGCTGCGGCTCTGCAGTTCGGCTGCACCGGTTAACTGTCCCATAATAACTGAAGCTCTTTGCTTACCGGTCATCGGGTACATGTCCAGGGCCTGGCATATCTTCCTCTGGAAGTTCTCCAAGGTGCTGGGTACACCGCTGTACTTGGGTAACCAGGTCGCACTAGGAACGTAGGGTAGAGACATCGGCATAATCGGAGCGGGTTGCGGTAGCATTCCGCCGACTGGTTGCTGTCCGTCAAAAGGTATATTTTGAGGTGCCGCTTGGTCTAGCGGGGGTACCGCGTGATCGGGAGCCGGGTTACTCATGGTCGCTTCCCCTTAGTTAAGCGTAGCCTTTCCCTCGGTTGCAAACGGAAGTGTCGGCCTCGCGGTGAGGAGTGAGGCACCACGGGAGTTTCCGGTTCCTGCTGCGTATGGAGGAAGTCGTCGGAGCGTGGGGGCGGGGTCAATCTTCGCGCCCTCTGCACAGTCACGCCCCTTCTTTTCCCGTCTTTTCGCGCAGCAATGGCGGACCAAACGTACAGTTCGATATTTACAGTCAATAAATAGCACACAATACCCGTGATAACGGGCCTGCTCGTATCCTGTTCGTGACGCCAAATTCTGACTCACCGTAGCCGGGGGTACACGTAGCGGGCGTTGCTTCTCCTCTGTCACGGAACCGCGCCTGCGGTAGTGTAGGCCCGGTGGTCCAGATCAATAGGGAAATGGCGGAACAGTGGGGGGTGATTTGTCTTCGTGACGCCACCTGCGGGTGTTCTGGTAACTTTACCAGCGCTGTTCAGGTCTCCGGGGGATGTTATACAGCGAGATGGAACGCTCCCCACAGGATGAGCGGGAATCCCCGGAGACGGGAGCTGCGCAAGATGTTGTGTAGGCAGCTGCGGGATGCTGCGCGCTGAATCCAGGAATAATGCACAACCACACAAAGTCTCTTTTCGGTACCTTTACTGGATGGTAGTCAGGTACACTCGGACCGGGATAGTGAAGTTGGCACTTATGGAGTTTCACAGCAAGCAGTGTTAGGCTTCCTTTCTCTACTTCTGGTGCTAAGGTCGGGTGGATGTGGAATCCTTCCGGACCGGGCAGTTTGTTCAATGGAACGGATGTCACCTGGTTGTCAGCACTGAGGGCACTGTAAAAGGGTGATGATAATTCTACCTTCTTCCCTGGGCTCTCGCTGGTAGGTGCGACAGGTGAACAGGGGGCTAGACTCCCTGTGTAGTATGCTGGTTCTTCTGTGATGGCTTGGTGGCTCTCACAGCTTCGGTTCCAGTAACCGGTATTTAAGGAAAGAGTCAGAATAACTCTGTGTTCCTAAGAGGTGATCTCCTTCTTCCTCTTGTCCCAATTGCAGGGACTCCCACTGGCTAACAGGCTGGTTGGGCCTAGTGTGTTCCTCATAAGGTGGAGGTTTCACACAGGCAGGCAGCTCTTGTAGCGTCTACCACACTCTGAAGTTTCTCTCTCCAAGACTCTTTTTATAGGGGGAACTGGCTCAAAGTCACCAGTGTTAGCTCCCCCTAGAGGCTCGGGGTGAAACCAGGTGTTCTAAGTGTTGTTTGTGTTGTGGTTTTGCTGTGCTGTTACTTACCATTTGTACCTAAGGATTTCTGTGGTGCCCAACAAGTGCTAGGGTGCCACACTGCCGTGTCCCTCGGACCCAGTGCTGCTTGTCCGGTCTCTGTCCTCACACTTCCCTGGGATGCCGGCTATGGACGAGCTTTCTCTCCATGGTTTCTGTGACTGTGGATTCTGCATCTCCATGTAGCCCAATCCCACCAGGATGTGTGTCTCTTTCTGTCTGTTCTTGTCTTTACAGCTCAGCTCTCTGTATCTTGGCTGCTCGGCTCACTCTGGCCTACTAACACCTTCCTCCTCTTTCTCCTCTATTTGTACCTTCTGTCACCTGACCTACATGCGTTCCCACCCACGTTCCTCTAAACCCACCACCCCTTGCCTGCCTAGACTTCTGGGTTGGGTGCTGCCTCCTAGTGGTGTGTGGTGTTATGTGAGGGTGTTTAGTGCATAAACCGTCTAAACCTTCTACCTGGCTGCAGTTCCCTATGTGGTCACCCTGGTCGCAGGGGCGCCACACCTACATATCACTAACCTACTAATTCAACTAATTCATGAGAGACTGCAGTTCAAGCACCCCATAAAACAGCTCCCTGTATCTCAGCTTCCTGGACTCCTGATGATTTCTGCAATAAATACTGATATTCTTTACAGAATACTAATAAGAATTATGGGGCATCTTTTCTTCATCTTTGTTCCTCTGTAATTCCTCTTAGAAATTTGTGAATAATTTGTTTGTTACTAGTTGGGGTGAGTCCATACACTCATTGACACTGTTCAATCAGAGCTGAGAGCAGGGGTGTAACTACCATACAACAGGTGCAGGGGTTGCAATCATACCCAGGCCCTGGAGCCTAGGGGGCCCCAAAAGTCTTTTTGACCTATAGAAAAAGACTAATGCTATAAAAGATTTGCAATAATTGGGGGCCCCGTTCGAGCTCCTGCATCGGGGCCAATGAGCTCCAAGATACGCCACTGGCTGAGAGTGACAGTGTATATAGAGACACCTCATTGACTCGGTAACACCCAGTTGACAACATATTTCCAGGAGAAATAACAGAGAACAGGACAATAAAGACTTCAAGGAAAAAGATGCTCCAGAGGTTTTATTTAAAGCATCACTGCAGCGTCTTATTCTTCTTTATTGCACCACTGGAGGGATGCTTTACGCCTACCGCCGTCTTCATCTTTTAGAAGCGTTGATCTGGTCGGTCTCCTGTGATTTGTGACCTGCCGATAGCTCCAGTGTTTCATGGAGTGCCGTAGGTCACAGCTCAATGCATCTCTATGAGGGCCTCTTTCTGGCCTTATTCCAGCTCTCATAGAGTTTCACTGAGCGCTTGTGTTGTAATTTCATTCTTCCGGACACTCAGAAGTTACGGTCACAAGATGGCGTCACAGCACTGGAGTGACGCCAAAAATGATGAAGCCCCCTTAGAGTGAGTTTAAGATCGGGGGCCTTGGGAGCCCACTCCAGCATTGAACCAATAAGCTGGAGTGAGTGGTGCTTTAATGGAAACTACACAAATTTTCTAGTTGACACCTTGGAGTGATGACAGCTCATCTTTAATTGCATAAATCTTCACATTAGTTCTTTTACCCATTTTTTGTGTATTCTGCACTGTTTGTGACTCCATGGTGCCACCGAACACAATTTTTCCAGCTTCAGATCTGCTTTTCTGTAGACTCTGCTGCACTGACTTGTATGGTTCCCTCTTAGTTCTATATGAACTCATAACACATAGCGAGCGTAACAGCTTCTATCAGGGGAAAGCAGGCCATGGAACCCATAAGGTGTAGGGGCCACATGACATTCGGGGAGGTAGGGAGTTAATTGGAGAAGGAAGGAATGGGAATATGTGATTGGGGCATGGGTGCTGACTAAATGAGAGAGGGGGTGGTCAGGGGGAGGAAGAGGGGGAGCTCAAGGGAAGATACAGGGGACAAAGAAGGAAGTCCCCTCATTCCACTTCCTGGGGACAGCCTGTGAAGTTTCCTGCTCACCTTCTCTCCTGCAGTAATGGCGGATTTGGCCTCTCTGGGGGCTTTGATTCAGGCAGCAGCAGCGGTGCATGGGGCACAGGCAGTGCAGGCCTACATTCAGGCTGCCTGTGCTTCCCCATCGGCACCAGCCCCCTCCACTCCAGCGCTGCGTGGCCGACGCTCCAGGCCACCAGAGCGCTATTCCCCGGGGGCTGGAGGTTCGAGGAGGGCCCGTTCGGGAAGCCCCGGTGGGGACCCTCAGCGGCGGGGAGGGCGCCCTTCCACCCCGGGGCCCTCTCCGGCTGTTGGGAGGAATTCACGGCGCCGGAATGCCGCTCCGGAAGTGGGCGGAGCCGGCCCGCGGCCGACTTCCGGTCGGCGGTCCGGGAACAGGAGCGGGAACGCAGCGGCGGCTCCCGGGGGAGCGCGGATGAGGGAGCGCGCCGAGCAGCCGGCGCCAACAGAAGGTACCCCCTACAGGCGGCGGGGGGCGGAACGGCTTCCCGGGCGGGAGGAGCCACGGGCGACTAGGGGAAGAGCGGCGCAGAGGCGAGGGGCTTCTCCCACTGGAAGGGCACTGGCTGTGGCTGGTGGAGGGCGCAGTAGTGGGGAGTCCCTGGCGCGCACGGCTGGACGGATCCGGACAGGTCCTGCAACGGTGCCCCTTGGATCCTGTAGGGGGCATACCCAGCGGGCATCCACGGATGCAGGGCCCCAGGGGGCTGTAGCGGATCTCCCCTGTGTAGCAGGGGGGGGATCCCAGCGGCGAGAGGATCGGGAGCAGCCCGCCTGCAGTCGGCAGGACGGGTTTAGGGAGAGGGGCCCCTGTGGTCAGAAGAGACCTCGGGGGGAGTTGGCGGGTGAGACGGTTCGGAGGTCGCAGGAGCGGTCTCAGAGGAAGAAGCAGTGCTCGGCTGGGGGTGCTCCTGCAGCCGCGGAGGCCAGGGGGAGTTGCGGCAGCGGCAGGCACACTCCCGACGGAGCACCCCTGGAGGGCTTGGAGGACGACATCAGCGCAGAGGAGGGACAAGTATCGGAGGAATCGTCTGGGGAGGATCGGACGGAGGAGGACTGCGTTGCGGCTGCCCCTCGGCAGCCTGGTGAGAACCCTAGTTGTAATATTATGCATATGTCGGGATCGGGCGGTGATGTGGGTGTAGGCCCGATTCCAGTGGGGGGGATAGCGTCTGGGGTTACAGGGGGAGGTGATGTAATGGGACAGTTGCTCGGTTTGTTGCGGAGCCTGGTGGCTCAGGGGGGCTTGAATTCCGTTGCGGGGTCGCCAGTGGGAGCTTGGGTCAGGCCGGCTGGGGTCGAGCCCAATGTGGGAAGCGAGGCTGCGGTGCAGCAGAGTGTTGAGGGACAGCTTTCAACGGAGCCGGTTGCGGCAGTTGAAGTGGAAAAAGAAAAGGAGGAGGAAGTGGTTAGGCTGGATGATAGGGCAAAGAGTGAGGTGTACGTTTGCTTTGAGAGCCCCTTGGGGGCGCATTTGAAGAAGGAAGTCAGGGAAAAGATTTGGAAAGGGGAGTACGTAGAAATATTTTCGCTGCTCCCGTTGGAAAAGTTTAATTTGGATAAGGTTCGCCCTAGTGATTCCAAAAAAGAAAAGGAGGACGATGAGAAGCGTCGGTATCGTCTGATACCACGGACGTTTATGAATTGGTTGCAGGCCTTTGCGATATTGGCGAGCGTAGTAGGGGAGAAAGAGCTGGGGAGCACTCCTGCGTTGTTTGGATATATGGATTCAATAGGAGAGGCTTATAGGGTGTATGGTGGTTTGTCATGGCTTCGATATGATGAGCAGTTCAGGCAGCGTAAGGCTTTACGGTCGGAAATGCGTTGGGACCACAAGGATATTGCTTTATGGTTGCGCTTAATGACGGCGCCGGCACAGCCCTTTCGGAGTGGGGCCGGGGGATCAGGTTCGGGATCGGGTGCGGGACCAGGTACCTCGGCTGGGTTCAAAAAAGGTTGTTGTTGGCAATTTAATGAGGGGCAATGTAAGTTTGGTTCCGCCTGTCGATTTAAACACGAATGTTCGGGATGTGGAGGAGGGCACAGCTTTGCCCGTTGTTTTAAGAAAGGAAAAGGAAAGGGAGGAGACGGTGCTGACAAAAGGGAGGACACCAGTGAGGGTAGAGGCAATGGAACCGTTCTTAAGTAGGTACCCGGATGTTGAGGCTGCCGAGTTATTGCGTTCAGGTTTTTTGTTCGGTTTCGTTATTCCGTCTGAGGCAGTAGAGGGGGCTTGTTTCGCCCGGGGAATTTACGTTCGGCTAGGGAGCATCCGGAGGTTGTGGACGAGAAGTTGAGGAAGGAAGTTGAGTTGGGGAGGATGGCAGGCCCCCTCTTGATTCCCCCTTGTCCGAATTTACGGGTATCTCCGCTGGGAGTTGTACCGAAAAAAGAGCTGAATAAGTTTCGGTTGATACATCATTTGTCATACCCAGCTGGGGCTTCGGTAAATGATGGTATAGCGCCGGAGTTGGCAGCGGTTTGTTATGTCTCTTTTGATAAGGCGGTGGAGTTGGTAAAACGAGCGGGACCGGGGGCACTGATGGCAAAGTCGGATGTGGAAGCGGCACTCCGTTTGTTGCCGGTGCATCCTGAGAGTCAGCATTTGTTGGGTTGTATGTGGAGGGAGCGTTTTTATGTAGATCGTTGTTTGCCAATGGGGTGTTCAATTTCTTGTTCATACTTTGAAGCTTTTAGTTCTTTTGTTGAATGGGTTGTAAGGGATGTGTCGGGTATGGAGTCAATCATTCATTATTTGGATGATTTTTTCTGTGTGGGGCCGGCGGGTTCCCCGATTTGTGCAGGTTTGTTGTTTGCTTTGACTGAGGTTGCCAGTCGTTTTGGGATACCTCTGTCTCCCGGAAAAACAGAAGGACCGGCCACGGTCATGCGTTTTTTGGGGATCGAGATTGATTCATTGGCTAAGGAGTGTCGGCTTCCTGCTGACAAGATTGTGGATTTGAGGCGGTCGGTTGCTGAGGTGATTAAAGCGAAAAAGGTGCAGCTTAAGGTGGTTCAGTCTCTGTTGGGCAAACTTACTTTTGCTTGCCGGATTATGCCAATGGGCAGGGTGTTTGCCAGGCGGTTGGCTGTGGCTATGTCCGGCAAGACGTGTCCGGTGCATTTTGTTCGGATCACCAGAGACATTAAAGAGGATTTGAGAGTGTGGGATATATTCTTGCAGGAATATAATGGGCGCACGGTTTGGCTTGAGGATGTGGTGCCGAACAGGGTGTTGCAGTTGTTTACAGATGCGTCGGGTGCGATAGGTTTCGGAGTATTTTTTATGGGGCACTGGTGCACGGGCGGTTGGCCAGAGTCCTGGAAGGAGCGAGGTTTGGTGAGGAACCTTGCGTTGTTGGAAATTTTCCCCATCGTGGTGGCAGTGGAGTTGTGGGGCCAGGACTTTGCGGACAGGAAGGTTTGTTTTCATTGCGATAACATCGCTGTGGTATATGCGATTAATGCCTTGTCTGCTAAGTCTTTGCCGGTGGTGGCCTATCTTCGGCATCTGGTGCTCAGATGTCTGCAATGGAACATTCAAATTGTGGCTAAACATGTACCGGGAGTTACTAATTCAGTGGCTGATGCACTTTCTCGGTTTCAGTTCCACAGGTTTCGGGAGTTGGTGCCTTGGGCGGACGAGATCGGTCAGCCCTGTCCGGATGGTTTATGGAACCTGGTAACTTGATTGTGGGTACCTTGATTCGGAGTTCAGTGTCGGAGGCTACTTGGTGCCGATATGGGAAAGTATGGCAGGAGTGGGAGGAATTTGTGCGGGATCAGGGCATGACTGGTGGTATGGATGATGTGCAAAAGGTGCTGACATTCATAGGGAATGATTTTGTGTCTGGAAGGTCCGCTTCGGCTGGAGCACAGAGGGTGGCAGCGATTGCATTTTGGTTTCGGCTGTTGGGCAGGCAGGATGCGACTAAAGATTTCACAGTGCGACAGGCTTTGAAAAGTTTCCGGAAAGGTGTGCGGACAAGGGATGTTCGACGCCCGGTGTCGGTGACATTACTGGGAAGAATGGTAGCGAAGTTGGAGGGGATTTGCAGGTCCAACTACGAAATGATTTTGTTTTCCACAGCTTTTGTGTTGGCCTTTTTTGGAGCTTTTAGGCTAGGGGAGTTAGTGAGCCCAACTCGGTGTAGGGCGGGAGGCTTGGCTTTGAATGACGTGCTAATTGTAGAAGACAGTGTGGAATGCTGGCTGCAGTATTCAAAAACTGACCAACTGGGCAGAGGGAGGTTGGTGGTGTTGTATGCCATGGCTGGGAGCCCATTGTGTCCGGTGGGGATGGTACGACGTTTTCTATCTCATAGGGGTGGTGGTCCAGGACCGTTACTTAGGCATGCAGATGGTTTGTTTTTGTCCAAATTTCAGTTTCGGGCAGTTTTCCGGGAGTGCTTGCTGAGAGTGGGCGAGCGCCCGGAGGAGTTTGGCACGCATTCATTTCGCATCGGGGCGGCCACGGAGGCGTCTCATTGGGGGTTGGGGGATGATGTAGTGAGGCGAATTGGGCGCTGGGAATCGAATCGTTTTCGATTGTATGTACGTCCTCACTTGCTTTCTAGGTAGTGGCTGGAGGGGATTACCCAGGCTACTGAAAAAGCGGGTGGGCATTGCGGTATGGTTTTCGTTAGTAACTGGTTAGGATGACACGCTGGTTTTGGTCAATTGTTAACTTTTCTTTTGTTTGTACAGGCCGCTGCTTGATCTGGATACTCGGCCATTCGTACGTGTATTGGGGGGCTCTTCGAGCGGATGTTCGCCCGGATGGTCGGCAGTTGGGACTCGACAGAGGTGCAGCGTCGGTCAAATGGTTGGGTTTGAGGGGTATGCAATGGGGCAGGGTGCTGCCGGAAGTGGATTATTTTTGTAATGTGAGTAGACCCCCTGATATCTTAGTTCTGCATGTTGGGGGAAACGATTTGGGGGTGCGTGCGTCTCGGGAGTTAATACGGGACATCAAGTGTGATTTGTTGCGACTGTGGTGTTCCCACCCCGGTGTGATTGTGGTATGGTCGGATATGGTGCCAAGGGGACGATGGAGGTTTGGGAGATCGGTGGATAAAATTAATAAAGCAAGGGTGAAAGTCAATAAAGCGGTGGGGGCATTTGTGGCACGTAACGGGGGGATTGTGGTACGGCACAGAGAATTGGAGTCAAGGTCGAGAGAATATCTGAAGTCTGATTTGGTGCACTTGACGGAGATTGGCTTGGATATGTGGATGTTGGATTTGAGAGAAGGTGTGGAGCAAGCGTTTGGTGTGTGGCGGGTCCAGGCCAAGTAAGGGGTCACTTGCCCTGTCCTGTGGCGGGGGTAGGTCTGGTCCAGAGGCAGGTGATTTACATTTTGAAGGGGGAGGTGAGCCACCTCAAAGGTTGAGGGGCTCAGGTTAAAGGTACCTTGCAGGCACGGGGTTCTGCAAGGGTGAGGTATTGGTTCTAGGTAACCAATACCTCGTCCCTGGGGCCGGTGTTATTGCGGCCAGGGGCAAAAAGTTAGAGGCTTATGGACCGGGCCTATCCATGGGTAAAATGATGGGAGGGCCTATTGTTTAAGTTGGGACGCCCGTTGGACGGTGTACCCTGTTACATTATATTAGTATGTAAACAATAGGCAATAAAGGCTGCTGTGGCCAATTTGTTAAACCAAGTCACTGCAGTATGTGTGTTATTTTAAGTCTACAACGGTTGGGGGATAGTAATTAATCAACCAATTTACGACCGGAGATCCTCCCTCGATTGTCAAGCAGGCCATGGAACCCATAAGGTGTAGGGGCCACATGACATTCGGGGAGGTAGGGAGTTAATTGGAGAAGGAAGGAATGGGAATATGTGATTGGGGCATGGGTGCTGACTAAATGAGAGAGGGGGTGGTCAGGGGGAGGAAGAGGGGGAGCTCAAGGGAAGATACAGGGGACAAAGAAGGAAGTCCCCTCATTCCACTTCCTGGGGACAGCCTGTGAAGTTTCCCGCCCACCCTCCCTGGTTTTTTGGGGTTCAGGTGTGAAGGCGTTTGAGATGTGTTGTATGAATGTAATCTGGAAGTCCGGTGTGAAGCTTTGGTAATGTCACGGCAGCGGGGGTAGGTCTGGTCCAGAGGCAGGTGATTTACATTTTGAAGGGGGAGATGAGCCACCTCAAAGGTTGAGGGGCTCAGGTTAAAGGTACCTTGCAGGCACGGGGTTCTGCAAGGGTGAGGTATTGGTTCTAGGTAACCAATACCTCGTCCCTGGGGCCGGTGTTATTGCGGCCAGGGGCAAAAAGTTAGAGGCTTATGGACCGGACCTATCCATGGGTAAAATGATGGGAGGGCCTATTGTTTAAGTTGGGACGCCCGTTGGACGGTGTACCCTGTTACATTATATTAGTATGTAAACAATAGGCAATAAAGGCTGCTGTGGCCAATTTGTTAAACCAAGTCACTGCAGTATGTGTGTTATTTTAAGTCTACAACGGTTGGGGGATAGTAATTAATCAACCAATTTACGACCGGAGATCCTCCCTCGATTGTCATGTGACTCAACTTTGTTACTCCTGTATAGCAAATGTAGCCAGTTTTGTGGCTAGGGTTAAAGTATATAAAGGCAGGATGATACCTTATCACAGGGGTCTCAAACACGCGGCCCGAGGGCCACATGCGGCCCTGGGGCTTCACTATGCGGCCCGCGGCACCTTGGACAACTTAATGATGCTTCGCCCCAGTGCAGAGGGCCACTGCAGTCCCTGCTATGTGAGGATTTCACTTTAAAAGGGGATCAGGATGGGGGACATCACTGCAAAAGGGAACCGGGAAGAGGGACATCACTACTAAGGGGTATCGGGATGGAGGATATCACTAGAAAAGGGGTTTGGGATGGGGTCATCACTAGAAAAAGGGATCAGGATGGGGGACATCACTAGAAAAGAACATTACTACAGAATGGGGACATTACTACAAGAGGATCAGGATTTTTACTTTACTACATTGAGCTAAAAATCCTGGTATTACTAAAAATATCGCTTAGTACTACAAGGGATGCGGCCCCCCGCTATAAATGTTTTTCTGTGTGCGGCCCACCAACCCAGCCGAGTTTGAGACCCCTGCCTTATCACCAAGCTTTCCTCATTCAAAAATAGCTAGATTTGCTGTGCAGGAGACTGGAAAAGCTGGGTGAACGAAAGCTGTAATGCGTATCACCCAGCTTTTCCAGAGACCAATATACAGTACCTACAATCTGCTTTTGGTAAGGCTGGCTGATATTTAATAGAGCAAACATTATAGCTTCCACTGGGCTGCTTGTTACCCATTTTATCCAGATTCTTTCCAAATCGTTGCAGATTCCTTTCCAAATCTACAATAGTTGTAGTGATACAGAGAGATGGAGGTGCAGCGCTGCAAAACAGAGAGGGCATGGTAATAAGAAACACTGGTGTAACTAGAGTACAGGGGGTAAAATTTGCACCTGACCCACCTCCCCCCGTATTATGTAGTGATCCTGGTATATATTTCCCCTGTCATGGTATATATGTCTCCCATTCTGGTATATATGTCTCCCCTCCCTGGTATACATGGCCCCCATCCTGGTATATATGATTCACATTTTGGTATATCTGTCCCCATCCTGGTATATATGCTTCCCATCCTGGTATATATGTTATATGTAGTCCCCATCCTGGTATATATGGTTCCCATCCTGGTATATATGCTATATGTAGTCCCCATCCTGGTATACATGGTCCACATCTTGGAATATATTGTATATATGGTCCCCAACCTGGGATATATGGTCACCATCCTCGTATATATGATTCCCCTCCTGGTATATATGGTCCACATTATGGTATATATAGTTTATATGGTCCCCATCCTTGGATAAATGGTCCCCATCCTAGGATGGTTCCCATCCTGGTATATATGGTCCAGATCATGGTATATATAGTTTATATGGTCCCCATACTGGTATATATGCTATATTTGGTCCCCATTCTGATATATAAATGGTCCCCATCCTGGTATATATAGCCCCACTCTGGTATATATGGTTCCTATCCTGGTATATACATTCCCCATCCTGTATATATGGTCCCATATTTGTATATATGGTCCCCTTCCTGGAATATCTATTCCCCCTGCTAGTTTATATGGTCCCCATCCTGGTATATATGTCCCCCATCCTGGTTTATATGTCCCTTATCCTGGTATATATGTCTCCCATCCTGGTTTATATGTCCCCAATCCTGGTATATATGGTCCACATCATGGCATACATGTCCCCCATCCTGGTATATATGTCCCCCATCCTGGTATACAATATATATTCATGTTCTGTCTTGAACACATAATTAAAAAACAAACAAGAACGTGACCCCTGTGTCAGCGGTGGTTATGCTTCTCATAAGTGTAGCGCCCAGGTTTTGGGGTACTCGGGTGTCAGGCGGCAAGGGTTAACTCTCTGGTTGTCACGGGAGATGACGGCCGCGCCTAACTCCGTGTCCTGGGGTATCTTTTGAAAAGGGGATTTTATATACAAGGGATTATGTACAAGTTTGTTGTCGTGACGCCACCTGCAGTTTCTGGTGAAGTAGCACCAGCGCCGCCACAGTCCGCCGGAGGTCAGTGGTATTGCGGCTGAGATGGTGTAGTCCTCTGCAGGCAGGACTGGACCTCCGGGGCAGCGTAGTGAGTAGGGACAGCTTGGAGAGGAGCTGGGATTGTATATAGGGAGCACTGAATAGTTTATGAGGGGCACTGGAAGCGGAGAAGAAGGATGCACACACACACAGCAAAGTCTCTTTTACCTTTTAATGGTGTTGAGCAGGTAAAGATGTTCAGGGCACTGACGGGTGGACAGGTTGCACAGTGGGTCCCCACAGCAAGTGGGTATGAGGCCTACTCTTTGTAGTAATATCTGAAGCACAGCCTGCTTGCAGCCTGACTTACCTCCTCTCTCTTCCTGACTGTAGTGTCTGTCTCTCCTCCTGTGCGGTCTCTGGGTTACCTTCTCCTGATCACTGCGGCTTTGCCCTGCTGTGTCTGTCTCCCTCTCTTGACCCACATAGGAAACCGGGTAGCCGAAGTCTCCACGGTGTGACGGGGTTTTCTGTGGTCCTATAGTGTCCCACAGGTGCGGATCCCCAATATCCGGTGTTGCTCCTGGGATGAACTCTCTCAAGTTCCTCGCTCCCTATTCTGTTCTAAGCTCCTTGCCTTCTGTCCCCACTCAGGCTTGTGGGACGTAGAAGGGCCACTTCGGGTTACTTGTTCGGGCCTAACCGCAGCACCGACCACCAGGACGCCTTCGCAGCTCTCCTAGCGTCTGCACACTCTCACTAGCTCCTCCCCAGCAGCAGTATTTATAGGGGATCTTGCCTAAGGGCAGCAAGTGGTGCTCCCCCTACTGTGTCGGGGTGGAAGGTGTTGTATGTAGTAGGTACCTGCTGTGGAAACCCAGCTGTGCATTAGAGAAGTCTGTGGCTACCTGCGTGAGCGGGGCGTTACATAAGACATATTCCAAAAATGAATTCTTGAATTATGTATTTGATGGTCACATTTCATCTGTCTTTCTTGTTCTGTAGTAGACAGACTTGCCATGCAGGAGTCCTGGAAGTGAATGAAAGCTGTAATTCTACCTAGATTGCCATCCATCACTCAACTTTTCCAGACCCAGATATTAAAAGAGTGTAAATCCCTTGTATCCTATTATCTCCATATAAGACACTTTCGGCCTCAAATCTCCCGACCTGGCATATCGGGTCCCTGGCACAGTCTGGGCGATTAAGGGTATTTATCTGTCGCTTCAGCTGGGAAAGTCGCCCCCTTTCCCGGCACTGATTTGCTTTCACAGTCGGAGCAGTCACTTAATGAGATGCATAGGATGACATTTTAATATCACTTAACAGGCCGGCTAAATGTAATAATAATTAGCGGGAGTCTGGGCCGCCGCGGAGTTAACACTAAGTGCAACTTTTACACAAAGAGAAAAAGAAGATTATCAGAGGAAATATAGAAAATTGTACAAACAGCAAAACAGAAGATTGAATATAGAATAACCGGCAGCCGTCCCTTTAAATTAAAATGACCTCCAAACAAAAGTCGTCTTTTAGCGGTAAAGGCCCCTATTCACATTAGGCTAAAAGTGGCCAAACCCATGAATCAGGGAGATCAGCTGGGGGGAAGTAACTACAACAGGTACAGGGGTTGCCTAGGGGTCTCCAATAGTCCCTTTGGCATATAGAAAAAGATGATTGTAATTAATAATTTGCAATAATTGGGGGCCCTGTTGGAGCTTTCATATCAGGGCCATGAACTTGAAGTTACACAACCGGAGATTAGTGCTACTGATCTCTCAGCAGTCCACAGACAAATGTTTTTCTGTTTTCTATCAGTCTTTACTGCAGTTCTAGCATTATATTGATGAGCTAGGAAGATCAGGATGAACACTGTAAAGTTCTGTGCATGATTTCTGAAAGGGGTTGTCCGGGATTTTTTCTATAATTTACATGTGTATCTAGCCGGCAAAATGTTGAGTTTGTAATTTACACCCTGTCAACATTTTGCAGCGATACTTAGATATCACTATATTGTGTCTGCAGGAGACCGACCAGAGGCGTGTTTGTGACGCACCCAGGCCAGGGTACTCAGATCTCAGGCGGGCAGTCTGGAGGTCACGGGTGGCTGCCTGAGACTGTGGCCCTGGTGGTCAATGAAAAAGGGGAAAAATAAAATAAAGTTTTTGTTTCGTGACGCCACCTGCAGTACCTGATGATGCTCACCAGCGCCGCTTCAGTCCTCCGGTGGTCGATGGTATTGCAGCAATGATGGTGTAGTCCTCCACAGGCAGGACTGGACCTCCGGGGCAGCGTTTCTGTGAAAGGAATCAGTTCATGCAAGGAAGAATGCAGCAGAGTAGAAGAGGTCACTTCACCACGTACTTTACTGGAACTCAACAGTCATTACAGTTCACAGTGCAGTATGATGTTACTTGACAAATGGCTAAAGGGCTGCAAGTAGACTTTATGGTTGGTAGATGGATCCCTCAGTGTGTACCTTTCTTGTTCCTTTCTTTCCCTTGCCTCCCAGTGACGGTGTGAAGCCAGGTCTCTTAAAGGTTAGATCTGACCTCCTGCTGTTCCTCTTTACCTCCCTTGCTCCCGTCGGGTGAAACTTCTTATGATTACCGCAGCCGACCACCGCGGGTCTGATTCCCCTCTTTTTGGTCGCTCGAGAATCAGGGCCGCATATGTTTATATATACCCCCGTGCATCTGTTTTTTCTGTGGCCTTAAGCTTTCCACAGGTGCGGGCTCCGGTACCTGGTTTCCTTCCTTAGAGCGAACTCCCTCAGCCTCCAGGGATGGACTCTCTCTCAATTCTTTGCTTTCTTCTCTCTCTGGGATCTATTCTTCTGTCTCCCTTAGCCTTTCGCGCCTCAGGTTCCCATCCTGAACTTTTCTAGCTCCCCAACCCTTGGGGGGACGAGACCGGCGGTCGAGGACAGACCGGCCAAAGACCCTCCTTTCTCCCCCTGGGGCTACTATATACCCTCCCGGGGTCCCTTCCACCAGATGACTAGTATGGGGTGTGGGTGTAGGGTTCCTCCCACCGTCCATGAATTCTACTTGCAGTGGGGTGACAACACCGCTTTTATGCGTGTAGTACCCCTTTTGTGGCACCTACATAGTGAGGCGCCACATTTGCTTTGAAGCCTGGGGGTAAACTTCATAATTGGTCGTTTACAACCAGTTTCCTACAAACCTGCCTCTGACTCCTACAGACACACCCAGACTCCTACAGACCTGCCTCCCCAGACTCCTACAGGCCCGCACCCCTAGACTACTAAAGATCTGCCTCCCAGACTTCTACAATGCCGGCACCCCCAGACTCTTATGGGCCTGCCCTCCAAGTCTCAGCATGCCCGGCCACCCCCAGACTACTATAGGCCTGCCCACCAAGTCTCAGCATGCTTGGCCACCCCCAGACTTCTATAGGAGCACCCACCAAGTCTCAGCATGCCCAGCCACCCCCAGACTCCTATGGGCCTGCCCCCCAGTCTCAGCATGCCTGGCCACCCCCAGACTCCTACAGGCCCATCTCCCCAGTTTCAACATGCCTGGCCACCCCCAGGCTTCTATAGGCCTGCCCGCCCAGTCTCAGCATGCCCAACCAACCCCGGGCTCCTGCATAGTCACTCCCTCAGTCTCCAATATGACCACCCACCCCCATTGCACACAGCAGTCACCTCCTCGTCTGACACAGAGTGCCGAATACACAGCTGTGTGAAGGAGGTGACCGCTGAGTGCACTAAGCTACAGATTTGGCATACTATCAGTGGAGGATATAAGCGCTGTGTGCAATGCAGTGTGTGCTCACTGCCACGCTGTCAGTGGAGCGTCCTTTTCTCTCCAGCACCCGCCTCTGTGTGTCTGTGCTGTGCCTCACTCTGTGTTCTGCTCTGTGTCTGAGCTGTGCCCCGCTCTCTGCTACACAATGTGCCCCGCTCTGTGTCCACACTGTGTCCTGCTCTGTGTCCGCGCTGTGCCCCACTCTGTGTCGGCGATGTGCCCCACCCTGTGTCCACGCTGTTCCTCGCTTTGTGCTCCACTCTGTGCTTGCGCTGTGTTTTGCTCTGTGCCCCGCTCTGTGCTCATGCTGTGCCTTGCTCTGTGTCTGCATTGTGCTCCGCTCAGTGCCCGACCTGTGCTCCACTCTGTACCCCCCCTCTGTGTCCGCACTGTGCCCCGCTCTGTGTCCACGCTGTACCCTGCTCTATGTCTGCTCTGAAAGCACTCTAAGGGGATTAAAATTTTCTCTGCGGACTTGACGCGTTTCATCCCTTATGATATGAGGGGCTCATCAGAAGTTAGGGAGAAGTCTTTTGCCTGAAAAGACAGTAGAGTAAGTATATGTATTTCACATATCGATATTCCACCAAGTATCATGGATAAAGAACACATACATGGGGATATACCTTATAGAATGAATATAGACGCTTGTGGGTGACACCACTAACAGTTTTCAGAGTCAGGCACAGTATTAAATGGGTAAAAATAGGCTAGTGCATGCTAGAAAAATAATAAAATTATTGTCAATAGGGATAATCATATCTAGCAGGCAGGTTATCCCGGTGTATACTTACAAGATAACACCGGAATGAACATCTCTACATAGGAGCTTGTTTGGATAAAAGTCCAGAGTATTCAAGTCTATTGAAAAAGTAATAGCAAAGGACATTGTGTGATTAAGTATAATCAATGCTCCAATAAGGGAACATTATGATAAAGGTAATCACATAGTACAAGCAGCTGTTAGTGACTCACCGTGGCCGGGACTCCGGTTTAGACAGGCGTTTCTCTTCCTCCTTCTTGTCACGGATAGACCGCACCTGCCGGTAGTGGGGCCTGGTGGTACAGATCAAAATGATGAGACGTCTTGTGGGAACAGATTAAGGGGTGAATTGTTTCGTGACACCACCTATGAGAGTTTCGGTAACTGTACCGACGCTGCGGAGCCTCCGGGGGATGGAATGCAGCAAGATGGAACGCTCCCCACAGGCTGAGCGATGATCCCCGGAGCCAGAAGCTGTTCTGAGGCAGTTGCGGTTACCTTAGCATGCGGATAAACAGTTCATAAGAAGGCACGGACACTGTAAGTCTCTGTAACGGGTTCTTTACTGTAACCAGCAGGCAGTACATGGTATACAGTTAAGGGTAGTGGACCGGATGGACTCAGCAATGACCAGTGTGCTCTCAGAGATCCGCGGTGTTCCTCCATTCTAACTAAGTATGATGCCGTTGTCGCTCAGGAATGCCAGATCGGGTACAAGGAGGTTGCTTGAATGCCCTATCCGGGGTATACTTTCCAGATGCTTTGGGGAGCCTTGGGTCCTTTGATGGGTACACCGCTGGCTAGACGACTGTGTGTGGCGGTGATGGGGTGCTCCTGTAAAGCCGTCCCTCCACTCCTCTGGTTCGCATAGCAGAGCTGAACTACTGCTAGTTTCGGTACCAGCAAACCGGCTGTAAATGGGCACGGGATGATTTTGGACCCGCATGTTGATGCCCGTAGTTCAGTTGATTAGGCACCGAGAGTGATGGTGCTCAACCGGGGTGATGGTAGGGAGACGGCCAGGGAAGGTGGCCAGGGGGCCGCACGGAACTGTGCAACCCCCTCTCCTAGGTTGTATAGCTCGTTGGTTTGGTTCCTTCTCCTAAGTTGCTCGGAGAGTTCCTTTTCACTTACTCACTAATTGTTCTAAACTTTCCACTACACACTACCCTTACACTCCGCCCACCAGGACCTGATTGGCCCTCTATGCTAGGTGATGCATGCAGGGTATGGATCACTGAGTTAACCGTGTGACTGCTGAGTCAGAGAATATTGCTGCTGCAGTTTTGGCTGCAATACCCTCTTGTGACGCACTCGTTGCGGGGCACCACATTAGGTCCACTAGATAGGAAGACCAAGACTTTCAATATCCAATTGGGAAAAATTCAGTAACTGCCCTATAAAAAACATTCAATTACAAGTTACCTATTACTAAAGTGTGGAATAAACACCACCTACTACTCACTTAGCAATCGCGTCATTTCCAGCATCGGGTGACGTCAGTGCGGTGCTTGAAGCCTGCAGAGCGGCGTGGGTGTACTGACGTCACCCGATGCCGGAAATGACGCGATTCGCGTCATTACAGCCCCATTGCAGCCCAGGCAGCGCCGTGGAGAGCTGGGAGGTGCTGATTACAATATGAATAGAAGATCACGCCTATTAAGGCGTGATATTAGGACGAAGATGGCCCGCCTTAGGGGCTAAAGAATATAGCCCCTGCTCATTATCATCACTAATGAGTAAGTTATAAAATGTTTTTCTACACTTTTACAGGATGCTTTTCTGAGCCAAAAGGAGTATGAGATTAGTGATAGGATGCTGCAGGGACATGTTTTGCTAGCTTAGGAGGCGTTTTGGGGGTGACAGGATCCCTTTAAGGAGGTAAAAGGGCCATAGCCAATAGATCTCCTGCTGGTAAAGAGACGAGTAAGTGAAAAGAACAAAGCAAAGCAAGAAACAGAGGAAGAAATGAAAATAGTAATAACAAGAGAGAGAGGAGTAGGGAAGGTAGAAGAGACCCCACTAAGGGGGAAAAGAGAGCGCAAGTAAGAGGGGGGAGGGGGTTAACCGGGAAGGGGAAACAGAGGTATAAACAAACAGTCCACAAAAATGTAAACTTCTGAGCGCTCACAACTGGTGAGCTGGGGACCGTACACAGAAAAAGACCCAACCCCCTCGTGCCCCCCAGCTGGAAACAGGGGACGGGGCAGGTCAGGTCAGGAGGTGTACGTCTAAACTATCCCACACACCAAGGGAGTTACCCAAGGTATACGGGTAGTTCCAATACCCCAAAAGGGAGATCTTCCACAAGAGGAGGGCCCCCACTAGTGCCACTGCAGGTGTCACGGGATCAGCGGTTAGAGTTCACCTTCGAATTTCGGTACACCGGAGAAGAGGAGGAGCCTTTAGGCGGGGATCCCCGTTTATCCATCAGGCCCCAGTCCACCAATGCGCCTCGCATCTTAGACGCCGAAGTAAAGCAGTGGCGTGTGCCCTTGTACCAAAAGGAGACATTAACTGGGGACCCCCAGGCGTAGAGAATGTTCTTTTGTCGCAATACAGCACAATACGGAGCGAAATCTCTCCTTCTAGCGAGGGTGCCAGGGGAGAGATCCTGTAGTAGAGACCAGGTATTGAAAGGCTCCTCTGTGATCGGTTTTCTACGCAGGGCGAAGATAAGGGCATCTCTCATCTTTGGTATAGTGAAATGTACCATAATGTCTCGAGGAGCATCGCTGCCGATGCGGTTAGATCGGGGGAGACGATATATTTTTTTTCAACTCAAAAATCTGTCGGTGGTGCGTCAGGAAGAACGGTAGAACAGTCTCTAGTGCGACGTCTTCTCCCTCCGCCTCCTCGACCCCTCTGACCTTCAAGTTACCACAGCGAAGCTTACCCTCCATGGCACACATGGAGGCCTTCATGTCATTGATGTCTAATTCCAGATCGTGGACCCCGTCAGAAAGTTCATTATGTGCCACTGCGAATTCCGCGAGTTTGGTCTCGATATGGCCTGTAGGCTCCACAACTGCGGAAATGTCGGCCCGCATTTCTCCCACAATGCTCCGTATATCTTCCCTCATGGATCAGCGCAGACCCTCCAGGAGTCCCTGTATAGAATCATGCGTGACCGGGGGGGTAAAGGCGCCTGAGTCCCGCCGAGACCGCTCAGCCTGCTCGCGGGGGGAACGAGTGGTCTGTGGGGAGCGAGAGGTAATGTCCTTCTCAGGCGCCATTTTACCTGCGGGCAGCAGCTCCGGGCGTTCCGCTGTAAAGTAGTTTGTGAGCTTCTGAGATGACGCCCGTGAGTGAGAACCGGTCCTGGGCATCTCGGCCGGATAGGGAACGCTTCACTACCGGTTATGTGTCAGTACGAGGCACGGGAAGCCAGTAAACAATGTGTAAAAGGCCCCCCTCTTGCAGAGCTCCGGGACTAAGTGTCCATCATGTTCCGAAGGAGGACACGCCCCCTACCCCAGGTTAAGTGTGGGAGGTGCTGTACCCTGTGACAGGAATAGCTGCACACTCGTTTGTGGGTGCAGTACCCCTACTGTGGTGCACTGACCAGCGGGGCGCCACAGATACACATAGAAATTCTACAAAAAAATTTGGACAACCTCTTTAACTCCATTTGTAAAATTAAAGAAGAAAAATTATGTGTGGCGGTATCTCTCTGTTTTGATAAGTGCAGTGTGAATGAATGGACACTAAACTAAAAGTAGAGCTAAGAATTTTTTCTTTACTTTTAATTATTTGTATAATCCCCTAATGACTGCCATTATGCCTTTATTCAGTAGCAGTTAACGAGCCACATTTTACAATGCTGCCTTTTCACAGGCAAAGCTATTAGGAACATGCCAGGCTGCGCTCTCCTTCCTCCCTTCTCACTGACCTCAAGAAAAAGTTCTTTTATAAACCTAACTAAAATAGAGCAGGGCTTAGGGCTAGAGCTATGGCTGTGCTAGGGTTAGGGTTATCAAATAATTACATTTAAAAAAAGTCTTACATATGAGTTCATGGATGCGCTCACCTCTGCAGATCTCGGCGAGAAAAGTAGCAGGTTGTCATCAGATGACATGCCAGTGTATGGTTTTCCCACACATAGCATCCGTATGTCATGCACATGTCGTAAGTATAACATGCGCATGTAACATGCCCAGGGCAATGGGGATACTCGGAACCCTGTCAGTTGTTACTGTCCTTTTGCATTCAGGGGATGTCACGGCGGCGACCTGGCTCCGTGGCCCTGGCGGTGTCATTTAATAAAGGGATGCTGGGCTTTGATGATGGGGATTGGGAAAGGGGTATTCGTGACACCACCCGCGGTATGCGACCAGTGCATCCACCTCTGCTGCAGAACTTCTGGGGACGATGACTGGCAGCTTGGATGGTTTCGCTCCCCGTGGGCCGAGCGGGGTCTCCAGGGCAGTGGGTATTGAAGTCAGTTCATTCTTGGTGACTTAGAGCAGCGTGGATGGTAAACCCTCCTCGGATAGGGCTGAGTGTCCCCAGGACAGGTGTAAATAGTCTATGTGTATTCCACACAATTCACGGCACACAGTGCCCGGGTTTAACAGGCACAATATCCTGTTCGTGATGCCAGAAACCTGAGGCGCCCCCAGGCCGTGGGGTACCTAGGGCCTGGCCGATGCTGTCTTTCTGGGATCACGGAAGTTGTGACTCAGTCCCGTGGTCTGGGCTCAGTCCAAAATGGAAGGGGTTATTTACAGGGAATTTTGTCGTGATGCCACCCGGGGTATGTGGTTAGTGGGAATCACCCCTGCCAATTCCTGCTCGGGATGGTGACTTAGAGCAGCATGGATGGTAAGCCCTCCTTGGGTAGGGCTGAGTGTCCCCAGGACAGGTGTAAATAGTCTATGTGTGAGATACAGGGCGACAGGCGCAGAAATAACTGGAGTCCACAGCAGTAAATATTTCCTTTACCTCTACTGGTCCGTTATTACGGGTACAGTCTGGAGCACCAATTTAGATATTACTGGGGACCCAGGTGGCCTCGAAGCAATCAGGGAATCCATCTAGCTGGGTGGGTTGGAGACCTCCCTTCTGCGCTGTTTAGTGGCTCCTGTGGCTGCTTGAAGCTAAGCTGCTTGCCCTCTCTCTCTCTTGTGTGTGCCGTATGACAGGCAGCTCAAGTCCTGTTTCAGGGGGCGCTCCTTAGTGGAGACCCTGGGCTGTAGTATGCTGCTTTGCCTCCTGACACTGTGTAGCTGGGAAATCTGGAATTCCCCACCTTCCGTTATTGACTGCCATGATGTGTGACCCTGCACAGTCTCGGACCTGGTGTCCATCCTATGCGTTTTCCTCTGAGGCGAGCACGATGCTCCTCGTCTCCCTTAGGCTTTCCTCTCCTTCCTCCTCAGACTCACTCCATGGCTGTTCTAATTAACTCCTCTCCGGCCAGATCTTTTTTCCCCCTTCTGGTCTGGGAGCAGGATAGTGTTGGATGCTGTGCCACCGGTATAGGGAACCCCTCTTTTGCTTCCAGGCGTACAATCAGGACCCTGGGGTGCTACAGTTGAGTTACAGTTCCCCTTTAGGAGCTCATGGCCTCCGGTTCAACGGTTCGGGTTTGGAGCCTTGTGTTGTCTTCAGGTCCGGTTCCCTGTTTAGTCCACCAGCCCCTCTGTTCCCCTGCCAGATACAGGCGTGCGGAGGAGTGCAATACTCCCGGTGGCGGCTAGACCAGAGGGGCTCCACACATAACATGCTTTTTTAACATGGTCTTTTCCTCTGTAAAGTTAGGATAGACACAAAGATAGATAAACAGATACGGTAAATTGATAGGATAGCTAGATTGGGTTTACTAGTCTCCTGCTGCTTCTGGGGCCGCTCATTAAGCTTCATGCATATTCACGGCACTTACCGGCAACAGCCAATCAAAGATACTCAGTCTCTATGAGGTCCTCTGTCTGTGATTGGCTGTTGCACTCAGGCTGTGTAAAATGTTCTCAATTTTTGGCATTTTCAGGCTAGTCCTAGCTGATTTAATAATAAAAAAACAACTGTCCTTTTGTTTGATTTACAGAGAAAAACAACAGAAAAGAATACCTTTACTATCTATCAGCAGATGAAAGGCCTCTTTGTCTTGGAAGAAAAAAACAAAAAAATAATACCAAAAATTCATGGGGCTACATACAATTTCTACAAAGTTACAACCTGTTACATAAAGGCAAAGCAAAGTTGCGAAAAGTGCAGTGGCCACTGAATGCATGAAGAGGAAGGGGTTAACTAGAATGCATAAATATTAATCTTTCTGACAGATTGTATGTAAGAAAGATTGTGGCAATCAGGTTGTACAATATTATCTCCTTGTCTACAGCCAGTGTTGCTGTGTTGGGCTTATGTGAGTACACGGTACGAGATTGTGAACGATATCGCTGAAAGGTCACAGGTTTGGAGTCGTTCAAACATCGTTAGGACATCGTTGTGTGTGACACCGAGATACGACTACGATAAATCGTTTGATCGCTGATCGCAGATTTGTGAACATGTTCTCAAATCAGACGATCTTCGATCAGCCAACCTGCTGCATCGTTGTGTGTGACACCACGATAACGATGAAGTTTGTGATTTATGAGATCATGAAACCAATCCTGTAGGCGTGCTCTGGCGTTGTGTTTTCCGCGCCCCATGTGCGCCGATTGGTGGTCACTAGTGTGTTTCGATTGGCTGGTGTTGGTTATGGGAAAGGCGCCATATTTGCTGATCCGTGCTTTGAGCAGTAGACTCATTGACTAGACTAATTGAAGTTGCCATCCTTTTCTGTAGGCGCTTAGCTACCCGCGTGTGCACACAGATAAACAATTGGTGTAACGATAGATTTGAGCAGTCCTCTATATATATATATATGTATGTGCTTATGTTAAATCCTTATTTTTTTTTTTTAATAAAATGTAGGAGGCAACATGTGCACCATACGTAAATATATATACATATGGCATCCTTCAGAACTTCATTGGTCATGTATGTCTGCCACATTGGTACCTAAAGCATGTAAACAAATATGCTTTTAGAGATGCAAAGTACATACACACATTTGTACACATAACCAACCATATACAGTTACATGTACACATACATACATCTATGCACAGACACATAATTACTACATGCATCCTAATATGCATACACATATGTACATAGTGTTGTGTGTAGCTTGCCATCTTGAAAACAACACGTACACATAGCCATACATATTATTGGCAACAGTGCACACACGAAGAGTGTTCATGTGTGACAATTTGGGGACGCATCAGTGGCTTGCACAGGTGTCACCAAATGAAAACAGCCTTGAATGGCGCGATGGTTGAAAGGGCAAGAGCGGTAATAAAGTGGCCATCTTGCCAGACAAGGCTGACCAATGGTAACGCAGTTGTGGCCACCAATCGGAGTTGTACGGGTGCGGGAAAACACAATCTGGCACGCCTAACTCGTAGCCTATGTCACAAACTACGCCCACATTGAGGTCGGAGTCGTTCACGTAGTTGCCATGTGACAGCGTGATAACGACCGCCAAGATTGGCTGTGTCGTTCCAGCGATCTCTGGATCGCTGAATAGTTGGTGCGTCGTTCACGATATCTAGTCGTGTGACATCTCACCAACAATCTCAAAAAGATGTCCTAACAAGATTGTTGGTGATATCTTAACAACATTGAAGTGTGTAACGGTGCCTTATCTCGCATGCATCACACATGACTAACCCAAATCAACCCCTACCTCTCTGAATAGGAGTGCGTCAATTGCTTGTGTTTCTATGCAGATCCTCTCTCCCGTCCAGAGAGCCAGGGACAGTTCTGGGTGAGTCATGTGAGATGCATGTGAGATCCCATGAATGTTGCATAGTGTTTTTCCACCCTAAAGCTCGGGGTGCAGATTTAAAGAGGATCTGTCACACCCCTGGTGCATGGCAAACTAAATGCAGCACTGCATGCTGCATGTCTGCCACATTCAGGGAAGGGGTCCCCCATGTCTCTAGCCCCACTGTAAGCTTTAAAAAACACTTTAGAAACCTTACAATTAAGAGGCAGCCTGGGTGGGATCTTATTGAGAGGTCCTGGCTGCTGGCACAGTTCTCCCTGTCTTCTCCTTGTGTGTTCCGCCCCCTCTATGTGTCTTCCGCCGTCTCCTGTTCTGCTGGGTCTGCCCTCCTCTTGTGCTCCTGACGTCACACAGAGCAGGAGAGGAGGAGGGCAGACCCAGCAGAACAGGAGGCGGCGGCAGACACATAGAGGGGGTGGAACACACAAGGAGAAGGCAGGGAGGATTGTGACAGGGTCCCACCCAGGCGACCTCTTATCTGTAAGGTTTCTAAAGTCTTTTTTAAAGCTTACATGGGGGCTAGAGACATGGGGGAGCCCTTCCCTTAATGCAGCAGACATTCGGCATTCAGTGTTGCATTTAGTTTGCCATGCAGTCAGTGCATTAATATGGTGTAAACCTTTGCAGTTGCGTCCAATCCTGCCAGATTAAAGTCTTATATTTTCCTCTTGGTGGGAAACTTAATATCAGGGTGAGAGGAGCGGATCTGCCTGATGCCATATTTGCAGATATATCAACAATTCCTCCAAGTAAAGGCGTGTTCCCCTTATGTGATAAGTGCTACAGTACAATTCCGGTAATCTGGCATGTGCCCGGTGTAACAGGCCAAGTATAACCTGTACTTTACATTGCATCAGTTTGTCATATCCTTCAATGCTGTTCCAAGAAAAGATATAAAATATTTACAAAATTGTGAGGGGTGTACTCACTTTTGTGTTATACTGTGTACAGTTTTCCTCAAACTCTGCGTAGAGCCCCCATTATCAAAACGGCTGATAGTGGTGGAGCATTAGAATAGAAAAGCTGGAGGAGGCTGATGGGCAGGAGCTCCGCTATATGTTGGATTAGGTCAACTCTGAATTATTGCTTGATCATGTGCACGAGGTCTCATCCTGATCATTAGTTCTAGACATTAGGAATCTTGGACATTTCCCGTCTTCGTTCTTTCACGTCCTTCCCATCAGCAGCACAGGGACATAGCTCGGGACCTTATACACAAGACACAGCATCTCGTTATGGGAAATTTTCATTTATTATGTCACCAAAGAGCAGTGTCGGAGCCCGGACGGGACCCAAGTAGCGGGATGGATGAAGCGAAAACACTCCGCAGTGTCAACATATACAGAATTAGGCCTCATCCGCATGTCCTTTTTGCACGTATGAGTTATATATGTTTTTTTCAGATTCTACATGTAAGGCTGCTTTCACATCAGCGTTTTGTGCCGTTCGCGGCAGATCCGGCAGCTTTGCCACATCTGCCACATAACAGCTCACTTGTGACAAGCCCAATTCATTCGCTATGAGACTTGCAGTCAGTAGCGGCAAGTCCGATACTTGTGACAGCGCAAAAAAAATCTGCTAGAGAATGAAAGGGGCTTGCCGCAAGTGAGCTGTTACGTGTCAGATGCAGCAAAGCTCCCGGATCTGCCGCGAACGGCACAAAAAGCTGATGTGAAAGGTGCCCAATCAAGGTAATCTATGGTATTATTCACCTGTCTGTGCAAAGCTCATGGGTACATTTACATTTTTCTCAGGTG
>JARQOC010000006.1:417498239-417548742 GCA_033576535.1 Allobates femoralis | reverse complement strand
CGATGCTGCTACAACGGCCATGCGATATCGGGGAGTTGAATAGCTCGGCTATTCAACCCCGATATCGTTTTGGCATCGTTCCAGCATCGCGTTGTACGCTCAAACCGTACAACGCGCAAACGATATCGGGTCCGACTCGCAACCCACGTGACTTTTTGTCGGAGTTGGGTCGGAGTTGGACGCCGATATCGCGGCGTGTAAACCCACCGTAAGACTACGACATGGGCAAGACCAAAAAGCTTTCTAAGGAGGTGGACTCTTGTACTTGTGTATTACATAAGCGATCATACAATTGCAGGTTCCAGTTTCTTAAGCACCAGTACAGTGTTTTTTATTTATTGCACCAGTGTAGTGGTGCTTTAAATCTAAGGGTACCGTTACACGTCGCAACATTGCATGCAATTTCACTTGCAACTTACTGGTTGCAGTGAAATCATGGACATATTGTTCCATTTTGTTGCCGTGTACAAACGTAACAATGTGTCCATGATTTCACTGCAACCAGTAAGTTGCAAGTGAAATTGCATGTAATGTTGCGACGTGTAACGGTACCTTAAATCCCCTGAGCCCTGTCCTATACTCACCTTCCACTTGCCTTTTTGCTTTCACAATTCAATATAACTCTATTAGAGCCTCATTCTGTCTCTCATAGAGATGCATTGGGAGCTTGTGAATTAACTTCTAATGGTACCTTTACACGCCGCCACAACAGGATGGATACAACCCGCTACAGGCTACAAATGTAGCTTGTCGCGCCAATATCGCCCGTAGTAGCGGCGTCTGAAGACGGGACGACACAGCCGGCTACAGATACCTCTGTATCCGTGCACTGCCCATAAACATATGGCTACATCGCCGATTGTAGCGAGCTGTATCGGCGTGTAAAGAAGCTACAGAAGGGAACTCGGGACATCCGGCGATGTAGCTGCAATGTGGCTAAAGCGTCACCCAGGCTCCGTGATACCGCGCCCCTTCAGCGATCATTGGTGGAAGATGCTGCGTTACGATTGGCCCTTGCCTCACAGCCCTCCATCTTGGATGAGCTGTCCCTTCAGCACTACACATACGCGCCGTATGCACGATCATATAGTAGTACAATTACGCGGACACACACTTGAACGTAAAATCATAAATGGCCCATGATCTACATACAGTGTGCACATCCTCTCAACACATGATAACGAATAATGCTGTACACAGCGCACAAGTGTGTGTTACGTACCGCTCTGGCTTATTGCACAGCAGCTGCCGTAGAAGTGTTCCGGGTCTGGCACTGCGCGCAGCGCGCACACAGATGCACACAATCCCATAGCACATCGGAGGAGATTACTCAGTAGACAGATCAGAGCCGTGTTGTAAGGACTGCACTGTGGGTCTTCTGCAGTAGGGGCCGCATAAGTGTGTCGGGCGGGTCTGCGCGTTGGGCTACTTATAAAGGTGCGTCACCCCGACAGCGGCCGTAATGACGTAATGACGTTGGTTTCATTTTCACTCTGCCTGCAAGGTGCCAGCCCCGCCTCTGCACACACCATAGCAGTCATGGCAGCCGTGCACCGCGCCGCAACATGGGGGATGGCGGAGCTGATCATCCTCATTGATCAGTGCGACCGTCGGGACTATTGGGGCCACCATCACCACCGGCACCCCAGGCTGCGCAATCGGTGCACCGTGCGGCGGATCCAGCGGGCCCTGCTCTGCCAACTGGGGGTACAGAGGACAGTCAAAGCGATCCAAAAAAAGATCGCTGACTTGAAGCATAAGTGCCCGGGTCGCATACTGGACATCCGTGCCAGGATTGCCAGGCTGCGTGGTGAGTAATTGTTGCCCCAAAACACACACCGCCACATGTGCATGTCCCACAATACACAAAAAATGATGGAAACATATGACAAGGGACAGTGTGGCCTACACAATCAAACACATCTTCACAGTGTTGTGCTCATACAGTCAGCCCTAAAAATGTCTCACACGCACAGTACATGCATACAACATGAGTGTATGCATCCAGCATCACCTGGTTCATGCTAAGTAAGGCTGGGGTCACACACAGATATCTGCCCACATATTGTTTGCAGATCTCTGTTTGCAGTCAAATCATGGTCACATGTTTACATTTGGAGACAGCCTCAAAATGGAACAATGTGTCCATGCTTTCACTGCAACCAGAGATGTGTGAACAATATCTGGCCACATATCTGTGTGTGTGTGACCCCAGGCTTAGCCGTCAAATACATAGCCACACAAGCTCTTTGTAGGACAACAATGTGTAGGCATGATCTTATTACGTCTTTTATGTTCAAATATCAAACTAGATGCTGAATCCTCATCAGAAGAAGGGCCCCATGCCCCACCCCCAGGTGGCCCATCAAGAACCCCGCCACATCAGGCTCAAGTGGCACCCTTGTCCCCAGGGTCAACACCTTCCCCCGGGCCTCAGGAGCCAGACGTGCCGTCACCCAGCGGGACAGAGGACGTGGAGGACCAGTCAGCACCTGGCAGCCCGCTGGAGTGTGACCAGCTGTCCCCATCTGCCTGGCTGCTGGAGGAACACATCACCTCCCCACAGGAGGGCGAGGAGCTGCAAGTACCTGGCGGCCCAGAGGAGTGTTGGCCCCGTAGCCCAGGACCACTATTACCCTGAACCACATAATGTGGCCACGGAGCCCCAGCCCGGGAGTAACACCACCTCCCACTGTCTCCAGCTCAGTGGCGAGTCCTGGGGTGACCATGTCCCCACACAGTGACTATGGTGGTAAGTGTGTTATGTTGCCACAGACACCCTGCACACTGTTGCTTAAATTTCATCTGGGCCCAAACTATTTATGTAAACAAAGTAAACCATGTTGGTTCACCATTTTTGCAGATGGTGAACGTGCGGGCTCATATGGATGGAGCTTGACCCCATCTCCCTCCCCGTCTGATGGTGAACTGGATTTGGAGGAACAGGGTAAGTGGATGGTTGTGGCCAGTCATGACTAACCATCAGCAGTGACGACTGTGTACTAAAGTGTGTGTTTACTCCCAATACAGGTGCCCCTACCATGGAGGAATTCATCCAGGCCCATCAGGCATTTGTGGCCCGTTTGACCACGGCTCTACAGCGTGGCCTGCAGGACCTTGCCCGCCTGGCTCAAATGCTGGCGGCCCTACACCCACACCATGGATCACACCCATGAATTTGAGGGATGCATTGTATCCTGGCCAAACATGGCCCCACAAACAGTTGTCCTTGTTGGACCCTAAAATTTTCACACGTTGGCTTGTTGCCTTGCAAAAGTGAAAATATTTTTATTGTTTTTTTTTTGCCCCCGTTGGGCTCTTTTCTTATAGTGTCCCACATTGGGACCATCACAAGTGTGGACTGGCTAGGCCAATCTGCCCTACAATCCCTATACTGTCCCACATTGGGACCATCACAAGTGTGGACTGGCTAGCCCCATCTGGCCTACAATCCCTATACTGTCCCACATTGGGACCATCACAAGTGTGGACTGGCTAGCCCCATCTGGCCTAACCATTCTGTGTATGATGGCAAATGTCTGTGACACATGTATGTTTACAATACAATGCTGTTGTAACTTTGTTGTACGCTCCTTCATGTGACCTTACTAATATTTGGTGACCAAACCTCACCATAAGCTAACTATGTGAGGCACATCACAACATCCCTTTGTGAATGTGCTAAGACATTCCAAATGAACCGATGGTGATCCTGCTCAGCGAGCACTGGCCCATATTGTGTGGCTTGGGGAAACCTATTATTGGCCACAATACCATTCACCCACAAAAACCCCCACAATCCTTATTCCTAAATGAATACACAATTGTGTGAATCAAACAATTTTAATCCAGCCTGGATATAAAACTAAATCACAAAGAATATGATGTTTTTGGAAAAAAATACAAAAAACAAATTTGGTGCAAAAGTCAACCCAGAAAATTAACAAATCAAAGGAGATTCCTCAAATTATAAAGTCCAGACTGCCAATTCTGTGCATTGGCTACTAGTGTCCAACTTATTCTTCCTCTGTCGGCTCTGACAATGCCGGATCCCCCCTCCTCTCAGGGCAGCCCCGACCTGCCTGAGAGCGTCTTGTTGAACGACGACGTGTTGGGGGGGGAGGGGTTGACTGTGGCGGGGCCGGTCTTCTCACGGGCCGAGATGGGGCAGCTGGTGAAAGGGGCCACAAGGTGTGTTGCATGGGGGGGGGGACGTGGCAGCCCCATTGAAGGGCCCCATCATCGGCAGCATCAGCGGCATTGTGGAAGACCCTCAGAAGGATCTTTTTCTGGAGCGGCTCCATCCCTCGCATTCTGTCGCTCATGTAGAGGGCGTCGCTGTCGATGTGGGTCCGCTGTTCATCCAACAGCACGCGTCGGGCCCAGGTCGCCAGCTCCGTCTCTGGTGGTGCAGGACGTCGGCGTCGACGGATCCCGGAGCTGGGACCTGGGCCTGGACCCACATCACTCGCCCCGCCCTCCTGCTCAGCCCCAGATGTCATGGGCTGAGCATCATCAGCGACAGAATCCTCGGCAATGGAGCCGTCCTCTTCTGGGGCCTGTGGGTGGAGAAAAAAAAAAAAAACCATTAGTGAAGGCAATATCAACTGTATACATTCACAACAGGACTCAATATAGCACTCCCACACACACCAAGGCCAACTATCAGAATGGAAAATGATGAATAACACAGTAAAGCAAAAAAGGTTCAAGACCCCAACACCAGTGGTTCTCCTGTACACTCACCTCGACCATTCCAGGAACTCAGCTCAATACATAATTAGGTGTTTGTCACGGAGCCGTACCCCAATATTAGGACATGTCACCACAACACCTTGATACTGGGGGCTGTGCTGCCCAATGACACATATTGGTCACCTTTCCATTAGGACTCCTATTATGGTGAGAATCCACCCCTCTGTCAACTACCTTTAACCCACTGGCAACAAAGCCAACACACATGTGTGGCAGCACCATTAACTACATGGTACTATGTGGCTGTTTGAGAACAAACCACCTGCTATCTTGAAACCCTTAAATAAGTAACCTAAACATACCAAGATGTTGTGGAAGAAGCAACATTGCAATACGGCTGGAAGCATAGAATTGAAAAGTCTTCCAAGTCATGGAAGGAGGGCAGAGAGATTGACACCCCAAGGTTTGCCGCAGCAAGGAGGAAAATATGCCAACAAATTTGGTGTGAAGGATTTATAGAAGCACACATGTGAAGGAAACATTGTGGGCCACCACTGTCACACAATTACCCACCTCCTGTGGCGCAGATGGTGATGCAGCCGGGCCTACATGGGACGCAGCAACGGGGCAGTTGGTCGTCGTTTGATGCGGGCGAACCTCGCCCAGGATGAAGGTGAAGAGGGGATAGTACCATAGGGTAGGTGATGGTACCTCTTCAGCTCCAGCCCCTGAGCGACGGCGCTGGTACAGAATGTGAGCCCGCATGAACGCCGACCTCATGTTTTTGATCTTAAGTGCCACCATATGCTGGTCCCACGTCTTGCCTACCCTTGGCTCCAACCGATTTGCCAGAGCCACAAGACTCCTGTAGGCCTCGGCCCTCGCTGCCCGATTTTTATATTCGGGCAGCGAGCTGCGCCACAAACACTCGTGCCGCTGATACTCCGTGAGAAGCTGGGATTCCAATTCCACAGTACCCCTCGGCATCTGCCGATGACAAAACACACAAAAAACACACAGTCACAACACTAGCCATACCGACATTTCAAAACTTGCCACAATGATACACATAATCATTAACTTTCTACAGGGATAATCTATGCAGCTATTTTGTGGAGTGAAACTGGGCATGAGTGGCCCATTTTCGCTATCTCAGACCGCTACAAACTCAAACACATGTATGCAGCCAATATCAAGCACCGGATATCGGTGTCCACCTACAGATGTTTCAAACATGATTTAAGTCCCCAATGTACCTATTGCAACACACCTTGACACGGTGTGTGTGTACATACCGGTAGAGGGCAACATGTGACCAAACACGTTGTGTGCTAACTAGTACCTGGCCAGTGTCCAAAATGGGTAGGGGTCAGTATATGAGAAAGGCGGCCTGGGTGTGTGCCAACACTGCACATACTACATGTAATGTGCACCCAGATGATCATGTAGGTGTTCCTCCAGACGTGGAAGTACCATTTGAACACATGTACCCAACATCCCTGGAATGTCCGGCACAATTCTACCACCCCTGAAATGTTGATGTGAAGTACCAGCCAAAGAAATAACACCTTGCTCTTTTGCCATTGCCAAAAAGCAGAAGGTGCAATACATACTTACACTATATAAGTAGAGGCACTACCTGGCTATTGTGCGACACAGAATAAGGTACACATATTTAATATTCCGTGTTAAATATTTGCATGCCGCATGAAACATGGCCATACACACATCGCCTAAGCTGCCTGTGCCAGAACCAGCTGCGTTCATTACATTTTCTTAGAAACCGCTAAAGAGGCTTACCGTCAGAGCAACAGAAGTCAAACAGGACACTAGTAGCTCAATGCACATCGACGTCTGGACAAGGTGCAGTGGCCATTGACCTGCCTTTATAGTCCGGGAGACCAATCACAGCGGACCCAATTATGCACATCCTAATGGGGCACCTGGGTGCGGATTAGACGTCCGCTAATTGGTGGAGATCGCTGAATCGTGATAGGTTGGCGGCCCTTTAAAAGCTGCCCATGCCGCCAAACATTACGCTTGCTGGCCAGACCCATTAGGTAAGTTTTTGTGGACACACATGGAATTTGCGCAGGGTGGGGTGCATATGTTGATGTCCTTGGAGAGCGCCGGAGACTGCTGTAGCGGCCGATATAGGGCTTTGTATGGTTGGGGACGAGATATAGTGTACTGTGTGGATTAGGATACGGCATTTTGTGTGGGCCTTGACACTTTTGTTGAGATACATTGCTGTGTTTGTTTCCAGACGACATACAGGAGAATGGATGCATGACTGTAGACAGAACTGTGTCACTCATGTCGACTGGATCGATTTCTGCATACTGCTTGTGGCCAATGGAGACTGTGTCCAACGGGAATGGGATGACACAGGGCTTTGAGGTGTGGCGCGCCAGACATGGCATAGATGTGTATTAAAAATGACACCTTACAAAACATATGAAACCATGTCTAAGCATCCGCAGTCATGTGCAATGTTGTTTCGTTCATGTAGCCTTTCCTCAACCTTCCATATCGTGGTACGTCACATTCGTTATTCTTCTCATTTTTACTGTAATCAATTGACATTATGGTCTGTGTAATGGATTATGGGACCTGTTTGAGCAACATTATTGGTGACACATGTCCCTTTCTAACTCACCTAGGTGCAGATGTGTTAATTTTGGGACCTCCCATTGACGTTGATGTAGAGGAGCCCACTCTCAATCGCCGTGTTCCATGTTGTTTGGGGTGACTACTGTGTGTTTGGCGTCCTTGCTTCAGGGTTGTGTTTTGGGCCCACACGAGAGATCCCATCCTCTTGGCTATAGTGTGTAATGGAAAAGAGGTGTGGCTTGCTGAAGCTGCTGACTTGCCCACATTTTGGTCTATGTACTCATGTTGTGCTTTCTCATCTACAGGTGCTGATATTGAGGATGCAGAATATCCATGACCGCAATGTTATCGTGGCTCTTGCGTTGGTGGAAGAGCAAATGTGGTATCAGGATCGGTATGAAAGGTTGATGAGGCGCAGACAGCGGCGGTTGTGGGCCCGTGATTGGCTTCTGAGGCGGGAAACCCGGGGACACATGCAGCTGTTGCGGGAGCTGGAGCTTAACTGTCCTGATGATTACCGAAACTATCTCCGTATGCCCGAGGACTGTTTCACCTTCCTATTGGAGCGTGTTGGGCCAATGATAGCGCGTCAGGACACTATTATGCGGCCATCAGTATCAGCTGCTGAGCGGTTGGCTATCACTTTGCGGTTCCTGGCTACAGGGCAGTCCATGACATCCCTCACATACGTGTCACGTGTCTCCCTGCCCCTGCTGAGCCGCCTGATCCCTGAAACGTGTTGGGCCATCTGGAGAGCTCTGCAGCCAGCCTACATGAAAATGCCTTTAACCGCCGCAGAATGGCTGGAAGTAGCCCGAGGGTTTGAAACCCGGTGGAACTTCCCCAACTGTGGCGGGGCATTGGATGGTAAGCACGTGAGGATTACCAAACCTGCCCACTCTGGCTCTTTGTATTTCAATTACAAAGGGTATTGTAGTATAATCCTCATGGCTGTAGTGGATGCCAACTATGAGTTCCTCTACGTGGATGTTGGAATGCCTGGTCGCAACTCAGATGGGGGGGTGTTTGCCCTAAGCTCCTTGGCAACACTACTAGGGAATGGTGGGCTAAACTTACCCTCAAATGAGGACACGACCGAACATCTCAACTTTGCGTTTGTGGCGGATGAAGCATTCCCACTTCAGGAACACCTACTGCGGCCATATCCACAGAGGGCCCTTACTTCTGAGAGACGCATTTTCAACTACCGGCTATCCCGGGCCCGCCGTGTGGTTGAAAATGCGTTTGGGATAATGGCGAATAGATTCCGGATTTTTCATACGCCTATACATATGAAACCGGAGTCTATTGACGCGGTAGTGGTGGCCTGCTGTGTGCTGCATAACTTCCTGCATCGTAGGGATACAGCATCATACACGCCAGGAGGTTATGTAGATAATGCCGACGCTACAACAGGGGAGCTCCGTCCAGGGTCTTGGCGTGATGATGGCCATGTGATTGTGCCACTCCAGCCGCAGAGCCATGGCCGCACTCGGCAGGAGGCCAGGGACAGTAGAGACGCTTACTGCTCCTACTTCAATGGGTCTGGTGCAGTGAGCTGGCAGGACCAGGCCATATAATGTGGCTGGCTCTGGGAGTTGCTTTTTGTGGTTTCAATGGAGGTGACAGCAGGTTAGCTGCACCACTTAAATTTTTGGTTGACCTTTTTCATTATCTTTGTTTTCATTATGTGCATGAGTTCTCATTATGTAGTTAGTTAGTTAGTTTAGGTAATTTTTTGTTTTTTGTTTTTTTTCCATGCACAGTTTGCAATGTGTGTTGATTTGCTTATCCCTTGAATGTGGCTGATTAATGTCACCTGCTCTTGAATTCTACATTGTTTTTACTTTATGTATATTTTGTTTGCACAAGACAAGGTCAAGATGCATGCAATATATTAAACCTTTTTCTGTTGGATCCAACATCATCTGTGTGAGCCTGATTACTTGGTGGAGGAGGGCAATGTGATGCAGGGTTGGGTGGGGGCCTGGGATGTCATAGCCACCTATTGGCTGGGATTGTGCACACAATATGTGTGGGTAGCCATGTTTTTCTGAAAGTCTTTTGCCCAACAGTGTTTGTGGCCATTGTGCGTACATGATCCTTTATTTTGTTGTAGGCAGAGGGTCCCCTGCACACAGCACATTGATGCAGGACATATTCTTCTCAGGTGTTTGCTAATACACTGTCACACAGATCTTTGACTTGGTGCCTTGGAAGCTGTTCCACTACATTCACATCTGTCAGCACATATATTAAACCCCATTCAGCCTGGATACATACACATACTTCGCCACAGTTGTCACAGATTTTTGACAGAAAACGCACATACTGTCTTTTGTAAGCCGCTAATGTGTGCCACACAAACGCACCTCAGTGCAATCGGCACACGCGGCTGTCACAAGCGCTGATCGTGCGTGACAAGGCAAACACTTGTACTACGCACACATAGCCCCGGACCGCTACTTTAATACACACGGGATATGTGACTGGCCACCGCTCTAGCGTGACCCATTACCATCGATTTCGATGCATTCGCCAGGCTCCGCCATGTCACAGGTGCTTATTCCGTGCCACACTCCGCTCACTAGTACGGCACGTCTCGGCCATCCGCCCTTTCCGTTGTGCCCAATCACAACTCCGTAGTGTTGGCCAATGGTTGTGGTTTGGGCGCGGCGTACAGGTCTGTGGCACGCCTATTTGTTTTACGTCCTGCCTTTGTTGCTCCCAGATCACTCTGTGGTGGCGGTGTGTAAAGCTGGTACGCTGAGCTACAGACGGCTACTTGCGACACCCGGCGATGTAGCTAGCTGTAGATGTAGCGTAGCGTAGCGCACCTTGTGGCGGCGTGTAAAGAGGGTGCGGTTCCCGTTGGTAACCGTTCGGCCGTGCTCGTGCACGTGAAGTTGCCGTTGGTATCCATCCTGTTGTGGCTGCGTGTAAAGGTACCATAACTTTCGGCCACTCAGAAACTAACGGCACAAGATGGCGCCATGGGACTGGAATGGGCTCATTAAAGTATAAAAATGAAAGAAATTGAGTTTAAGACAAGTGTGGGGGGCTTACATTTAAAGCACCACTACAGCAGTGAAAAAAAAGTGCAGAAGTGATGTTCTAAAGCAACTAAAATAAAGTAAATTATAACAAAAAGTTTTAAAAGCATGAAAAAAATTAGAAAATTTTGAATCACTCTACTGTTCCTTATTTATACTAAAGAAATAAAAAATGGAAAAAAATAAGCATAATTTTTATAGCCACATCCGTAAAAGTCCAATCCATCAAAATTGAAATATAATTTAATATAATAAACAGCTTGATTAGATAAGAAGATCGAAACGCCAGAATTCTATTTGTTGTCCTTAAATCTACTTAAAAAATTGGAACAAAAAGAGATGAAAATACCAAATCCATACAAAAGGTAGCAGTAAAAATGTCTGGTCTCTATATAAAAAAAAACCCTCATACAGCTCCATTGACCGAAAAAGTCATGGCTTTTGGAAAAAGGGGGAAAATAATAATTGTGCAAAAATGAAAAATTGCCTGGTCATGAAGGGACTGAAGAAAAACGACTGGTTTAGAAATGTGTTCCCCTCTCTCTATATTATATTGATATGGTTTGTCTGAACAGGCTGCAATCCAAACCCATCCTGCTCAGCAATCCCTCCGTTGAGTGGGTGTGGGTAACGTTATACCCTCCCACTTACCATACTACTTAATAATGTGGGACAGCTGGATGCTTCCGCCGTCAGTGTTGTGGGAGATCACCGCTTGTTTACCCGGCAATCCATGCATGGCAGGAATGACAGTCAGGCTTGGCCGGACTGCTGTGGGCAGACCCCTGCTGGGTGAATTTGAGGGCATGGATCTCTGCATAGTGTGAACATCTGGCATTGGATTTCCCTCGCAGCATACCAGGGCTATTTTCAATGTGTCACCACGCCACAGGATGACTGGAATAAGATATTTATCTTTCCATGTCTACTTTAATCACCTCCAAAGTGCCAGCCAGCAATGCCATGTGTTATGTATGGCAACTTCCCTTCCTACTAAAAATGATTTTCAGCTCCGTCTACCTCCACAGATCCTTCAGATTATGGCCTCGTGCACACGTTCAGTATTTGATGAGGTTTTTACCTCAGGATTTGTAGGCAAAACCAGGAGAGGAGCAATAAGAGGAAAAGTCTAATAGTAACACCTGCACCATTTCTGTATTTAATTATCCACTCCTGGTTTTGGCTACAAATCCTGAGGTAAAAAACTCATCAAATACTCCATGTGTGCACGTGGCCTATACCTTCTCTGAGTCAAGTGGACTGAAAAGTGGCTGCAAAACTATTTACCGTTCCTTCCAGGGAATTTGTGGTCAGTTGCGCCTACTAAGGCCAAGTTCACATGTTGAGTATTTGCTGAGTTTTTTTTACCTCAGTATTTCTAAGCCAAAACCAGGAGTGGAACAACTGAGGAAAAGTATAATAGAAACACGTCACCACTTCTGGATTTATCACCCACTCCTGGTTTTATCTTACAAATGTTAAGGTAAAAACTCAACAAATACTCAGCTAGTGCACGTGACCTTGCTTGATTTTCATCGAACAACCCCTTTAGACCATGGGCACATGCTATTTAGTGAGTTTTTTTCCTCCGAATTTGTAAGACAAAACCAGGAATGGAACAATCAAAGGAATAGTCCTGGGTTTCTCTTAGGGTTCCTTCACATTGCGGTCAGGTCCGGTCCGGGGCTGTCAGGGGTGACAGCCCCGGACCGGATTTTGGCCCCATAGTATCCTATGGCGCCGGATGGAGCCGGATGGCAGCTATCTGCCATCCGGCTTCCATCTCGTCAGAAGTATCCGGGGGAAGTAGGATTTTTCTCCCGGCTACAAAAACGTTGCTTGCAGAATAATCTCCCATAACCGGATACCTCTGGGGCAATCCGGCGCTCCCTTAACATGGGAGCCTATGGTGCCAGATTGCCCCGATCCGGGAGGATCCGGGAAACGGACACCGGAGGCTGCACGCTGCTGTTATTTAAGGACCACGGCTAGCTACTTGCAAGCCGCGGGCCTGAATCATCATCAGCAGCAGCAGCTGCATCAGGCTTCACACTGGACCGGAGGGCATATTAGCCCTCCTGTTCTGTGTGCTGATTTGGTCCGGGGCTGTCAGGTTCACCCCTGACAGCCCCGGACCGGACCTGACCACAGTGTGAAGGCACCCTAACAAATTCTGAGGTAAAAACTCACCAAATACCCAAAATGTGCACAGCACCTGAGTCCTCATGTGATGATCATGTATTAGATATTGTAATTTAAAGAGAAAGTAGAGTAACACAAAGGAACTTTGACTCCAAACCAGCACCAGGTTATGCAACTCAACCTAAATGGTGCTGCAGTCAACAACCCATGGACAGGTGTAGCGCTGTTTGTACAAGAAATCATACAGCTTTTTCTAATCTTGTTCACATGCTGGTCAACAATGAGATTCTGAAAAAATGAAGATCTGAGAGTTGAAGGTATAGGACAGGGTCAAGCACCTGATGATCTACTAAAGGGCCCGTTACACGCTACGATATCGTTAATGATATCGTTGGTACATCACGGCTTTTGGAGCGGTGCAGCGATGTCATAATGACGTGGTTGCGTGTGACACGTAGATACGACCAACGATAAGTCGGCTGATCGTTGATCGCAGGTTTATGAACCATAAATCAGTCGTTGGTCATCCATTCAACCTGCAGCATTGGCGTGTGTGACACCTTGATAACGATGTCGTTTACGACTTCACCTATTCAGAACTGAGGAACATAGGCATCCAACGACTGCAAGTATTGTTCACTTGTCGCGGAGTTGTTGCTGCGTCGTTCATGATATCTGTACGTGTGACACATCACTAGCGATCAATAAACGATGTTCCAACGATCTCAGCCAGGTTGGATCGTTGGTCGGATCGCTTGGACATTGAAGCGTGTAACGGGCCCTTAAGACACTATCTACCAACCTTTTAGTATGGAGTAACCCTTGAAAAATTGTTCTGCTCCTTAAGAACCTATAAAAGATCACTATTCCTTCTATAGATATCTGTCTTTTACATAACCCATTTTAGGACGTACTGCTAATATTCTTTGCATGGATTGTTCACACTTTAACAGCCAAGCAACTCTCTTGACAAATCTGAACTTGCTTTTGATCAAAGACCATCTTGATGAGATTAGGGTGATATGTTGGCCCTGCCATTTTTCTACCACATAGACCAATAGACTGGCCCATCCATGTCCCATTATATTATTATTTATTAATATAGTGCCATTTATTCCATGGCGCTTTGCGTGTGAAAGGGGCATACACACACAAGTACAATATTTATGAGCAATACAAGGCACAGACAGGTACAGGAGGAGAGAGGACACTGCCCATGAGCGCTCACATTCTACAATGGATGGGTGATGATACAGTAGGAGAGGAGAGAGAACCCTGCCTGCGAGGACTCAGTCTTCAAGTGATGGCTGAGAATACACTAGGTGATAAGAGAGGACCCTGCCCACGAGGGCTCACAGTCTACATGTAATGGGTGATGATACACTAGTGTCGCACGCTAAGGACCGGGGTACTCAAGACCGGGGTGTACTGTCTCTGGGTGGATTTACAGGGGATTTTGTCGTGACGCCACCCAAGGTATGTGGTTAGTAGAACCACCGCTGCCGTATTTCTGCTGGGGATGGTGACTTAGGGCAGCGTGGGTGGTAAGCCCTCCTCAGGTAGGGCTGAGGGTCCCCAGGGCAGGTAACGTAATAGTGGAGGGACATAGTGAGGGATGGTGCTTTGTACCAGTCACTTACTTTGCTGCTGCAGCTTCTCCAGCCAATGTGTGGGAAAAGCAATCTCTGGCTCCTCAGGTGGGACTCTGCTGCGGCGCTGGAAGAAAGCAGTGTCAAGCAATGGTAAGCTTACCGGGTACTTTACTTAAGGTTCCTTAGCAGCAGTTCACAACAGTTTACAAGTTACAGTTCTTTCAGCTCTTCCAAGTTACAGTCCTCACACTTTAGCACTGCTCCGGGTAACTGGGTGATGCAGCTCAGACAGCTCCTCTGCATTGCTTCCCTCAAGTCCTTTCAGGACCTTGTCCCTCTCTGTCTCCTCACTCATGGGTTTGGCCTGGCCTTCATGGGCTTTTGAGTGAATATTCCCTCTCTGTCAGGGTCACTAGCCCTAGTCTGATGACTGCGTTCCTAGTCCGTGGTCGCAGGTAGGCTGCAGGGCATGGAGTACCTGCCCCACGTGGGTGTGTCTCATGATTAGGATCTTAGAGTATCCCGGTCACCTCTACAGAGCCGACTCTCTGGCTGTAGCGGCCTAGCCTCCAGTGTCCCAAGTATGACTGTGGGATCACCAGGCTCCCTCTTTTTCACTGTCGGGTATCATTGCTTTTTGGCTTCTTACCCCTCGCCCTCCGGCTATGGAGCAAGCTTTCTCTCCTAGGAATATTGCCTCTAGGATTCTGCATCCTCCAGGAAACCTCTCCTCCTGGGAATGTGTGTCTAAACTAGGTGTTCCAGGGGTTTTCTATTGTTGATCTCTCCACCCACTTGTTTAGTGCTGCTCTACGCTCCACCCACACTACTCTCAACCCCTGCTACCTCTTGCCTAACCTAGAGTCCTAGGCGTAGGGTCGGTGTATGTATCTGTGTGGCTGTTTTTCAGTCAACCGTCTGTACCTTACCTGGCTGCAGTTCACCACCCTGTGGCCGCCCTGGTCACAGCGTGCCACACTAGGAGAGGGTATAGCTGGTCATGTGGTGGTTTCATCGACTGAGGATCACTGCAGGTTGTAGGCTTGTTGGAAGACGTGGGTCTTCAGGTTCCTTTTCAAGGTTTCCATGGTAGGCGAGAGTCTGATGTGTTGCAGCAAAAGGTTCTAGAGTATGGGAGATGCTCAAGAGAAGTCTTGTATGCGATTGTGGGAAGAAGAGATAAGAGGGGAACAGAGAAGGAGATCTTGAGAGGACTACAGGATGCATGTAGGTAAGTACCAGGAGACCATGTCATAGATGTATGGAGGAGACAGGTTGTGGATGGCTTTGTATGTCATTGTTAGGATTTTGAACTGGAGTCTGAGCAATGGGACATTGGGACCTTCATGACCAAAGAAAGGCATTTGCAAATTTTATCCATAAAGGTACCTTTACACGCCGCTACAGAAGGTTAGAAACAACCGGGTGTCTCACGTGCACGAGCCCGCACCAACGGTTGCAAACGGTACCCGATACCGCCTTTACACGCCGCTACAAGGTGCTCTACAGAAGGTTTAATCTATCCCTGGAGGCACCGCCGTGTGCCACAAGTTACCTTCTGTAGAGCACCGTCCCTCATTTACACGCCGCTACAGAAATATGGGCGGACCTGGGCAGCAGGGACAACACATAGGCGTGCCAGAGTTGTGGATTACGAGACGCTCGTACGATGATTGGACGATGCAATAGCATCATGATTGGCCAGCCAGCACAGGAAGGCTGGCTAATACATGACGCTATAGCAAATGTGTAGTGTGACTGGTCAGCTCATTAAATATGCCGCCCTATGCAGCGACAACCAATCGTAACGCAGGAGCTTCCACCAATGATCACTGAAGGGGGGGCGGTATACCGGAGGCTGTGTCACGCCCCAGGGAGTTAACTAGGTGACGAAAAAACCTTACCCTACCGTATTCAGACGCCGCTGCAATCGGGTTGAAATCAACCTGTTTTAGAGCTCTGCTCTGAAACAGGTGTCGACAGTGACGGGTGGCAACAAGCTAGTTTACACGCCGCTACCTCGGGTTGATTTGACGGTGCAAGATACATTTGTCTCCGTAACCCGGTTGTTTTCAACCTTCTGTAGCGGCGTGTAAAGGTACCTTAATCCTTAGATACTGTTCAGGTGGAAGGGCTTTAAGGCCCTTGAAAAAGTCTAAATGGTTCTCCTCCCTTAACACATGCTTTTATGCACATTATAAAGAAGTCACCTGAACCTTCCAATTTTAGGAGAACAAACCAACTATCTGATATTTATGGGGGCTTCAATCTCTTCCTCGACAGATGATATTGCAGGAAAAAGGATCAGGCTGTAGGGATTTCTATAGAGATAAACTTCTGACAAAAAAAAGTTAGGCAGAAGCAGTAGCCCTGTTTAAAACATATGAACACGAAATTGGGTAAAAAAAGTAGTCTGCCGAAAGAACCTGACGATGCCTATCTCTTGTCTGTAGTCATCTTGAAGATCATATGGGTCTGCACAGGATGCTCCTCTCCAGACCCTACCATGAAGGTAGAGACATGATTGGGTAAAGGTGGGTATTAATGGACACCTTTACCAATGTTTCCATGTAGTCACATGACTGAAAATAATTTAAAAATGTGTAATTTTTTGCTTTTCTGTATTTTCCAGTAGATTTTTCCAGTGTTATTAAATATTATTAAAATGACAGAAGGTAATTATGATAAGCGCATCGCTGAGGGGGACATGTGCAGCGATATCATTAGTGGTCACCTGACTCATTAATATAATGGAATATCTTACTGAATCCAGCAGGGCGTCACAATAGGAAAGCACAATGCAGACTTTATTTACTGGAGAACATAAAATCCACACACAGCAGGCGGCGACGCAACAGAGACCTGCTAATACTGATGATGACCACTGAGGAGTGAGAATATTGCCACCAAATTATTAAAGATTTCATTTTAAACCCAAAGGGTCTAAAGTTGAGCAAATAGCTTTGCAGGACCTTGGTCCTACAGCCACATCAGTAGTCTAGGGCCCTGCAATCCCTATACTATCTGTGCAAATGGAGTCCGTGGAGCCTCTATTAAGAGTCTCAAACACGGGACTAGCCAGATGTCCCTCCAGGGAAGGACCTAGCCCTGGGGTGGAATGGAGTCTGTGGAGCCTCGATTAAGAGTCTCAAACACGGGACTAGCCAGATGTACCTCCAGGGAAGGACCTAGCCCTGGGGTGGAATGGAGTCTGTGGAGCCTCGATTAAGAGTCTCAAACACGGGACTAGCCAGATGTACCTCCAGGGAAGGACCTAGCCCTGGGGTGGAATGGAGTCTGTGGAGCCTCGATTAAGAGTCTCAAACACAGGACTAGCCAGATGTACCTCCAGGGAAGGACCTAGCCCTGGGGTGGAATGGAGTCTGTGGAGCCTCGATTAAGAGTCTCAAACACGGGACTAGCCAGATGTACCTCCAGGGAAGGACCTAGCCCTGGGGTGGAATGGAGTCTGTGGAGCCTCGATTAAGAGTCTCAAACACGGGACTAGCCAGATGTACCTCCAGGGAAGGACCTAGCCCTGGGGTGGCTAGTCCCGTGTTTGAGACTCTTAATCGAGGCTCCACGGACTCCATTTGCATATTCAAATTTCCAGGTGGCAATGCATTATGGATTTCACTGTGTTTGAGCGCTTTAGCCGGCTGCCCACACTGTTTTCCTTGACTGGTCTCCCTGAGATCAGTGAGTGCTATACTATCTGTGGACATCCCTAGTGCCTCATCTGATTTGTTGTGCAAAATCATTGTTTCATGGAACCACCTACAGATCGGAGTAGGTTTGGCAGCAGGTAGAAATGGTTTTGCCGGACTATGGTCGGACAACCATAGACTATTAACATGGACTAGGGTCCTGCAAATTTTTGGATCAAGTTCATAACAGGATGATTCCATTTTAGGATTTCATATAAAAATGTCCTCACACTTTTAGTCTACTGTCACACAAGCATTGATTCTCTTATGCAACAGATGAATTATGTTAAGGACACTCAGATCAAACTCTGATCTAGAGCGTAAGTTTTGTGTGGACCTATTATCTCGAAGGAGAAGTTGGAAAACAAAATTTCTCCATCTCCTCCATTGTTTGAGTCTACAGAAATCCAAGTACAGTTCGATGATTTCCATGCACCCATAGCTTTGAATGGGTGTGTGTGTTCTGATTTGCGCTGCCACTTGCAGCATCAGAATCAGCATGAGAAAATATTGCTGATCGATGCTACCCCACAGAATAGCATTCAAGCGAGTGCCATCTGATAAAATATCAGATAGCACTCGGCCACGTTATACAGTGTGAGTGAGCTCTAAGGGTACCGTCACACGTGGCGACGGCCCCGGAGATGGCGGCGACGGGCGGGGGAGCACACGTTTATGGCGCCCCGCCAGCATCGCTGCCCCCCATTCCACAGGGAGACATCTCCGGCGACGGGTGGGCGAGCTGAGAGGCGGCATCGCCGCCGAGGTGTCTCAAAACCCCAGTGGCGATGCAGGACAATGGAAGCCTATGGCTCCCATCGCCTGTCAGCTCACTGGCTGCCGGTTACATCGAGCGATGTGTGCACATCACCCCAGATCGATTGTCTGGTTTCAGAGCACTGCTCTGAAACCAGGCGACCTCCCGGCGGCGCCGACATCGCCCCTTTACATGAGGCGACGTAGGGGCGATGTATAGGCCACGCCCCTATATTTTACATGGCCTTAAGACACCTTGTTAGGGCAACATATTGTTCTCCTGCATACAGTCTCTAGGACAAGCATTGTCGCCATATTAGCTTCTATATAGGTAAATTTCGTCATCCAAAGGATGCTATGTCCTAGGCCAGTGATGGCGAACCTATGGCACGTTTTCCCTGGCACGCGGCGTCGCCTGTCACTGCAGCTTTGAACTGCCGGCATGATGGCGCCGGCAGTTCAAAGCCGTGTCGGATCGGAGGATTCTCCTTCCTCCGCATCTCCGACACTCTCCAATCTCCGCCCCGCCGGCGTCACATGACCGCGCGGCGTCACATGACCGCTGTCATGTGACGCTGGGACGGAAGACGTGAGGAGAAGAAGAGCGGTGAAGGCGGGAGTACTAGGTGAGTATGATTTTTTTTTTATTTCAAGCCACGGTATAATGAGGGGCTAGGATGGACACAGACATTAGGCTGACAGGGGGGCAGGATGGACACAGACATGAGGCTGACAGGGGGGCAGGATGGACACAGACATGAGGCTGACAGGGGGGCAGGATGGACACAGACATGAGGCTGACAGGGGGGCAGGATGGACACAGACATGAGGCTGACAGGAGGGCAGGATGGACACAGACATGAGGCTGACAGGGGGGCAGGATGGACACAGACATGAGGCTGACAGGGGGGCAGGATGGACACAGACATGAGGCTGACAAGGGGCAGGATGGACACAGACATGAGGCTGACAGGGGGGCAGGATGGACACAGACATGAGGCTGACAGGGGGGCAGGATGGACACAGACATGAGGCTGACAGGAGGGCAGGATGGACACAGACATGAGGCTGACAGGGGGGCAGGATGGACACAGACATGAGGCTGACAGGGGGGCAGGATGGACACAGACATGAGGCTGACAGGGGGGCAGGATGGACACAGACATGACGCTGACAGGGGGGCAGGATGGACACAGAGACATGAGGCTGACAAGGGGCAGGATGGACACAGACATGAGGCTGACAAGGGGCAGGATGGACACAGACATGAGGCTGACAAGGGGCAGGATGGACACAGACATGATGCTGACAAGGGGCAGGATGGACACAGACATGATGCTGACAAGGGGCAGGATGGACACAGAGACATGAGGCTGACAAGGGGCAGGATGGACACAGAGACATGAGGCTGACAAGGGGCAGGATGGAGACAAGAGGGGCATGAGGGTGACAAGGGGCAGGATGGAGACAAGAGGGGCATGAGGGTGACAAGGGGCATGAGGGTGACAAGAGGGGCATGATGGTGACAAGAGGGGCATGATGGTGACAAGAGGGGCAGGATAGTGACAAGAGGGGCAGGATGGTGACAAATAAGAGGGGCATGATGGTGACATTAGGAGGAGGCATGATGGTGACATTAGAAGGGGGCATGATGGTTACATTATTACAAGAAGGGGGATGATGTTGGCTTTATTACAAGGAGGGGGCGTATTACTGCAGGATGGGGACATTACCACAAGGGGACAGGGATCGACCATACTACAAGGGAATAAGGCTGGAGACATTACTACAAGAAGGGAGTTAGGATAGGGACATTACTGCCAGGATAGGGTCAGGATGGAGCAAATAACTACAAGGAGAGGGTCAGGATGGAGCACATAACTACAAGGAAAGGGTCAGGATGGAGCGCATTACTACAAGGGGAATGTCAGGATGGAGCACATTACTTCAAGGAGAAGGTCAGGATGGAGCACACTACTACAAGGAGAAGGTCAGGATGGAGCCCATAACTATAAGGAGAAGGTCAGGATGGAGCACATTACTTCAAGGAGAAGGTCAGGATGGAGCACACTACAACAAGGAGAAGGTCAGGATGGAGCCCATAACTATAAGGAGAAGGTCAGGATGGAGCACATTACTTCAAGGAGAAGGTCAGGATGGAGCACATTACTTCAAGGAGAAGGTCAGGATGGAGCACATTACTTCAAGGAGAGGGTTAGGATTGAGCACATTACTACAAGGAGAGGGTCAGGATGGAGCACATTACTACAAGGAGAGGGTCAGGATGGAGCACATTACTACAAGGAGAGGGTCAGGATGGAGCACATTACTACAAGGAGAGGGTCAGGATGGAGCTCATAGCTACAAGGATAGGGTCAGGATGGAGCACATTACTACAAGGAGAGGGTCAGGATGGAGCACATTACTACAAGGAGAGGGTCAGGATGGAGCACATAGCTACAAGGAGAGGGTCAGGATGGAGCACATAGCTACAAGGAGAGGGTCAGGATGCAGATACTACTACAAAATAGGGACCAGGATTTCAGTATGAAATTTGCTTGCTCTGTCTAATATTCTGCGTTTTTCCATACAGATCAATCCACCTGCTGTTTCTAGAAAGGGCAATGGCAGCGGCTCAGCTTCAATGTCCAGTACACATGAGCTGTCTGACCACTGCCGAAGAGAAGACTGCAAAGGTAAGTTTAAAATCAATTAATTGTTACAATAATTGAATTGATCATCAATGTTTCAGGACTACATGCCCTGTACAGGGAAGAGAGTTAGCATCTGCTGGCTCTCCCCCCTGTGCAGCGCTTGTGATAGATAACCACTGCTGTAATTTAGGTTAAATTACAGTGTTGGCACTTCGCCATAAATAATTTTGTTTTGGGTTGCAGTTTGGGCACTCGGCCTCAGAAAGGTTCGCCATCACTGTCCTAGGCCCTCTCTCAGGTCTTCCAATTAGTCAATAAAAGTTATAAATCCCTCACGTTTCTATTACTGCTTTCAACAATAGATCAGACTGATCGGAGAAAGAAAGTAGCTAACTTCTCCTTCGATGGGAATGAGTGGAATTTACAGAGAAAGACTTTATTTGAAAGATTGACACCTGTTTTGTGAGTTCAAGACATTTCTGGTTTTGGCATACAAATACTGATAGTATAAAGTTACATAGGTCGAAAAATGACTTGGATGCATCAAACTCAACCTTCCTCCAACTATACATTTTTTTGTCTTAACCCCTTCCCGCCCGGGCGCGCAGCGTATGCGCCATGGAAACATCACCGTTCCCGCCCGATGGCGCATACGCTGCGTCATCGCGGTTTCCCCCTTGCTGCGGCTCTATTAACCGGGTTCACGAAAGGGTTAATAGAGCCGCAGATAGGGGACAACCTCTAGATGACCCCACGGGAGGGGATTTCCCCCCCCCGTGGCTAGGAGCCCTCCGATTGGCTAGTTAAGTGACAACTAGTCAATAGTGATGATTGAAACATTACACCAATAGAAATTGGTGTAATGTTTTCATTATGGCCATAGCCTGATGCTCAAAGCATCAGGCATTGGCTGGGGCACTGTGAGGTGTGTGTGCCCCCCCCCCGATCTGATTGGGGGCTAGCATCCATGTGATGCAAGCCCTCCAATCAGATGTGCAGGGGGATGTTCACAATATGGCCACCGAGCTCATCAGCTCCACTCTGTCGGTGGACGCTGATGAGCGTGCACCCCTGCAGCCCTCCGCTGCCACCGACCGTGCCCACGTGGTGTGAGCCCCCCCGCCGCTGATCGCCGCCGATCGCCGCCGCCGCTGCTGCCACCGCCGATCGCCGCCGCCGCCGCCGCTGCTGCCACCGCCGCTGCTGCTGTTGATTGTAAGTACCCCTCTCCTCCTCCCCTGGTGTCCTCTCCCCCTCCCCCTTCCCCATTGTCCTCTCTCCCCCCCCCCTCCCCTTTTGTCTTCTCCCCCCCCCCCCTTCCCTGAGTTTGCTCTCCCCCCCCCCCCTGAGTTTGCTCTCTCCCCCCTCCCCTGAGTTTGCTCTCTCCCCCCTCCCCAGAGCTCGTTCTCACCGGTCCGGTCTGCTCGGTGTTGACCCCCTGACCGACCGCTGCCTGGCCCGAGTGACCCCCTGACCGACCGCTGCCTGGCCCGAGTGACCCCCTGACCGACCGCTGCCTGGCCCGAGTGACCCCCTGACCGACCGCTGCCTGGCCCGAGTGACCCCCTGACCGACCGCTGCCTGGCCCGAGTGACCCCCTGACCGACCGCTGCCTGGCCCGAGTGACCCCCTGACCGACCGCTGCCTGGCCCGAGTGACCCCCTGACCGACCGGCTGCCTGGCCCGAGTGACCCCCTGACCGACCGCTGCCTGGCCCGAGTGACCCCCTGACCGACCGCTGCCTGGCCCGAGTGACCCCCTGACCGACCGCTGCCTGGCCCGAGTGACCCCTGACCGACCGCTGCCTGGCCCGAGTGACCCCCTGACCGACCGCTGCCTGGCCCGAGTGACCCCCTGACCGACCGCTGCCTGGCCCGAGTGACCCCCTGACCGACCGCTGCCTGGCCCGAGTGACCCCCTGACCGACCGCTGCCTGGCCCGAGTGACCCCCTGACCGTCGTCGTCCGCCACCCCTGACTGACCGTCGTCGTCCGCCGCCCCTGACTGACTGTCGTCGTCCGCCGCCCCTGACTGACTGTCGTCGTCCGCCGCCCCTGACTGACTGTCGTCGTCCGCCGCCCCTGACTGACCGTCGTCGTCCGCCGCCCCTGACTGACCGTCGTCGTCCGCCGCCCCTGACTGACCGTCGTCGTCCGCCGCCCCTGACTGACCGTCGTCGTCCGCCGCCCCTGACTGACCGTCGTCGTCCGCCGCCCCTGACTGACCGTCGTCCGCCGCCCCTGACTGTCGTCGTCGTCCGCCGCGCCCTGACTGACCGTCGTCGTCCGCCGCCCCTGACTGTCGTCGTCCGCCGCCCCTGACTGACCGTCGTCGTCCGCCGCCCCTGACTGTCGTCGTCCGCCGCCCCTGACAGACCGTCGTCGTCCGCCGCCCCTGACTGACTGTCGTCGTCCGCCGCCCCTGACTGACCGTCGTCCCGAAAGTTACACCAGTTAACGTTCACATACACGCACACTAATAAAAAGTTTACTTTTTTTTTTTTTTTACACACGCACACAGCACATACAACATGTCACGCCCGTCCCGCCCGTCCCGCTCATCAACGTCACAAAGGGTGTACTCGGCTGAGGAGGCATATGCTATACTTGCCTCCGATGCTGACAGTGAGGAAGTGGACCCCACGTTCCACTATTCCTCACATTCTTCCTCCGACAGTGAAATCTGCAGCAGTGACACCGACTCGCCACCACCACGAAGACGGCGGAGGACAAGAGATCGTCCGGAGCCAGAGGAAGAGGAAGAGGAGTCCGAGGAAGAGGAGTCTGAGCCTGGAGAAGAGGAGTCGGAGGAAGACCCACAGCCGTCAGTGAGTAACCCTCCACCTGGTGCTAGGCATGCCCAACCTAGCACCAGGGCCCCTGTGTGGATCCCCGTCCCTGATCGGTACACTCCACAGATTCCTGATTTTATTCCCCAATCAGGAATCCTGTTTGAGGCCACAAACTTCAGGGAAATTGACTTTTTCAAAGTCTTTTTCTCTGAGGACTTTGTGAGGCTCATGGTGGAGCAGACGAACCTGTACGCCCAACAGTTTCTGGTCCAAAACCCAGATTCCATCTTTTCTTCTTGGACTCCTGTGGACTCTGGAGAAATTATGAAATACTGGGGTTTGATACTTCATATGGGGATTGTGAACAGACCAGAAATGCGCCAATGCTGGAGTACAGATAAGTTTTTTCTAACTCCAGTGTACGGCGAAGTGATGGCCCGAAACAGATTCGACGCCATCCATAAATTTCTCCACTTTAGGGACAACACTGACAGCCTTCCCCGTAATGACCCGAATTTTGACAGATTGTTCAAAATTCGACCGGTCATCGACCACTTCAGCAGCAAGTTTGCTGAAGTGTACGTTCCCAAACGGGAAATTTGTGTGGACGAATCCCTCGTCCTTTACAAAGGTAGGCTTAGTTTCCGCCAATACATTCCCAGCAAGAGGGCCAGGTATGGGATAAAGCTCTACAAGCTTTGTGAGAGTACCTCAGGGTACACTCACAACTTTAGAGTGTATGAGGGGAAGGATTCGAGGATCGAGCCCCCAGAGTGTCCCCCTGCTCTGGGGGTATGCGGGAAAATAGTGTGGGATTTGATCCACCCACTACTTGATAAAGGTTATCATCTATACGTTGATAACTTTTATACAAGTGTCCCGCTCTTCAGATCCCTCTCTGCCAGAACTACCGCCGCTTGCGGTACTGTGCGCAGAAACAAGAGGGATCTCCCTATGCCGCTAATTGAGCAGCCTCTCCCAAGAGGTGAGAGCCGAGCTCAATGTAGCGGCAACATGGTACTGGTCAAGTTCAAAGACCGAAGGGATGTCTTTATCTTGACCACGATCCATGGTCCCGGCACCAGGGCCACCACCACCAGAGGTACCCCAGGACAGGTCCACAAACCGGAATGTGTCCTGGGGTACAATAAGAACATGGGAGGAGTTGATCGTTCTGATCAAGTCCTCAAGCCCTACAGGGCCACGCGGGAAAACGAGGAAGTGGTACAAAAAACTGGCCGTGTACATTGTCCAAATGGCAATGTATAATGCATACTTGCTGTCACGATGTGCAGGTCACACCACTAACACCTTTCTTGAGTTCCAGGTGAAGGTGATCAAGGCCCTGTTGAATGGAGGAGAACGAAGACCAAGAGAAGAAGGAGGACGAGAACGAAGACCAAGAGAAGAAAGAGGAAGACGAAGAGTAGAAGATGAAGGGGGCCCCAGCACTCCTGGAACTCGATATTCCCGCGTGGTACCAGGGCAACATTTTGCAGAGAAGGGGCCAAGAAAAAGGTGCCGGGTCTGCCATCAAAGGGGGAACAGAACGACCGTCCAAACCCAATGTAAAACGTGCCCTGACAAACCAGGTTTGTGTATCTTTGGATGTTTCGAAATCTATCACACGACCCCAGACTGACATGCACCCACAACATCATACACAAACACACACACACCCTGATGTACACTACAACACACCAACCTGACATACACACCCTGATGTACACTACAACACACCAACCTGACACACACCCTGATGTACACTACAACACACCAACCTGACATGCACTACGATAAGTGCCCCCTTAGTCTTTACCATGGCTTTGGGGGTCTTATTCCGGTGCTAGAACAAATCCCTTCCTGCAGAAAGGCCAGGCCTCGCCTCACGGTGACCTGTCCTTCTGAAAGGCTGGGTACAGTTGTGTAATTATATGTGTAATTATATTATATGTGTGATTATATATGATTATATGTGTATGGGGTCACTTGTGGGGGAACTCCAATGTGTAGGCAAACAGGGGCTCTCCATACGCAACCTGGTGTTTGCTAACAATTGGAATTGTTAGCGGACACCATGTCGCGTTTGGAGAGCCCCTGTGTGCCTTAACATTGGAGCTCCCCCACAAGTGACTCCATTTTGGAAACTAGACACCCCAGGGAACTTATCTAGAGGGGTAGTGGGCATATTGAACCCCCAGGTGCTTCACAAATAAATGGGAAAAAAAAAAAAAAGTGGAAAAAAAGTACTTTTTCGTTTTTACGGATTAATTTGTGAAGCACCTGGGGGTTCAATATGCTCACAACCCATCAGGATAAGTTCCCTGGGGTGTCTAGTTTCCAAAATGGGGTCACTTGTGGGGGAGCTCCAATGTTTAGGCACACAGGGGCTCTCCAAACGTGACATGTGTCCGCTAACACGTTGACCTGATTTTCCATTCAAATTGTTAGCGGACACCATGTTGCGTTTGGAGAGCCCCTGTGTGCCTACACATTGGAGTTCCCCCACAAGTGACCCCATTTTGGAAACTAGACACCCCAGGGAACTTATCTAGATGGGTAGTGGGCATATTGAACCCCAGGTGCTTCACGAATAAATGGGAAAAAAAAAAAAAAGTGGAAAAAAAGTACTTTTTCGTTTTTACGGATTAATTTGTGAAGCACCTGGGGGTTCAATATGCTCACAACCCATCAGGATAAGTTCCCTGGGGTGTCTAGTTTCCAAAATGGGGTCACTTGTGGGGGAGCTCCAATGTGTAGGCACACAGGGGCTCTCCAAACGTGACATGTGTCCGCTAACAAGTTGACCTGATTTTCCATTCAAATTGTTAGCGGATACCATGTTGCGTTTGGAGAGCCCCTGTGTGCCTACACATTGGAGTTCCCCCACAAGTGACCCCATTTTGGAAACTAGACACCCCAGGGAACTTATCTAGATGGGTAGTGGGCATATTGAACCCCCAGGTGCTTCACAAATAAATGGAAAAAAAAAAAAAAGTGGAAAAAAAGTACTTTTTCGTTTTTACGGATTAATTTGTGAAGCACCTGGGGGTTCAATATGCTCACAACCCATCAGGATAAGTTCCCTGGGGTGTCTAGTTTCCAAAATGGGGTCACTTGTGGGGGAGCTCCAATGTGTAGGCACACAGGGGCTCTCCAAACGTGACATGTGTCCGCTAACAAGTTGACCTGATTTTCCATTCAAATTGTTAGCGGACACCATGTTGCGTTTGGAGAGCCCCTGTGTGCCTACACATTAGAGTTCCCCCACAAGTGACCCCATTTTGGAAACTAGACACCCCAGGGAACTTATCTAGATGGGTAGTGGGCATATTGAACCCCCAGGTGCTTCACAAATAAATGGAAAAAAAAAAAAAAAGTGGAAAAAAAGTACTTTTTCGTTTTTACGGATTAATTTGTGAAGCACCTGGGGGTTCAATATGCTCACAACCCATCAGGATAAGTTCCCTGGGGTGTCTAGTTTCCAAAATGGGGTCACTTGTGGGGGAGCTCCAATGTGTAGGCACACAGGGGCTCTCCAAACGTGACATGTGTCCGCTAACAAGTTGACCTGATTTTCCATTCAAATTGTTAGCGGACACCATGTTGCGTTTGGAGAGCCCCTGTGTGCCTACACATTGGAGTTCCCCCACAAGTGACCCCATTTTGGAAACTAGACACACCCAGGGAACTTATCTAGATGGGTAGTGGGCATATTGAACCCCCAGGTGCTTCACAAATTGATCTGTAAAAATTAAAAAGTACTTTTTTTTTTCACAAAAATTTTGTTTTAGCCTAATTTTTTAAATTTTCAAATGGCCAACAGCATAAAGTTCATCCTAAAATTTGTTGGGCAATTTCTCCTGAGTACATCGATACCTCATATGTGGTCATAAACCACTCTTTGGGCGCGCGGCAGGGCTCAGAAGGGAAGGAGCGCAATTTCACTTTTTGAATGGAAAATTAGCTCCAAAAGTCAAATTGCGCTCCTTCCCTTCTGAGCCCTGCCGTGCGCCCAAACAGTTGTTTATGACCACATATGAGGTATCGATATACTCAGGAGAAATTGCCCAACAAACTTTAGGATCCATTTTATGCTGTTGCCCATGTGAAAATGAAAGATTTGAGGCTAAAAGAACATTTTTGTTGGAAAAATTTAAATATCCATTTTTTGTTTCCACTTTGCTTTAGTTCCTGTGAAGCACCTGAAGGGTTAATAATCTTCTTGAATGTAGTTTTGAGTAGCTTGAGGGGTGCAGTTTTTAGAATGGTATAACTTGTGGGTGTTTTCTGTCATGTACACCCCTCAAACGGACTTCAAATGTGATGTGGTCACTAAAAAAAATGGTTTTGTAAATTTTGGTGGAAAAATGAAAAATTGCTGATGAACTTTGAACCCTTATAACTTCCTACCCCAAAAAAATTTTTTTTCCAAAATTGTGCTGATATAAAGTAGACATGTGGGAAATATTATTTATCAACAATTTTGTGTCACATAACTCTCTGGTTTAGCAGAAAAAAAATTCAAAATTTGAAAATTTCGAAATTTTCAAAATTTTTGCCATATTTTTGATTTTTTCACAAATAAACGCAAAAATTATTGACCTAAATTTAATACTAACATGAAGCCCAATATGTCACGAAAAAACAATCTCAGAATCGCTAGGATCGGTTGAAGCGTTCCAGAATTATAACCTCATAAAGGGACACTGGTCAGAATTGCAAAAAATGGCTCGGGCATTAAGGCTAAAATAAGCAAAAATGGGCTCGGGGGTGAAGGGGTTAAAATCATCTATGACCCACAATGGTATGTGTACTGAGGAAGACATCTGGTTCTTTTTTATAGTGTCGGCCATTACTCCTTCTTGCGGTGGAGTATTCCACAGTCTGTAAACTCTAACTGTAGAGAACCCTTTCCTATGTAGCTGCCGGAATCACATTTTTTCCACAGCCGGTGAGTGCCCCCTGGCCCTTAGTATTGTCTTTGGAATATACCAGTCCTTTGTCTTGACCACACATGTATTTATTCGTATAAATGAGATCTCCTCTGAGATGTCTTTTTTCTAAGCTAAACAAGCCAACCTCTCACCATTGGGGAGGCCTTCCATTCCTTGTAGTAATCTAGTTGCCAACTTTGAACTGACTCTAACCTCTGAATATCCTTTTTAAAATGTGGAGCCCAAAACTGGATCCCATATTCTAGATACAGCTTTACAAGTGATTTATAGAGAGATAACAATACATTGGGATCCCGGTGTAACAGGCCAGATTAACCCCCTCGCCCAGAATATACCCGGGGTTAAAGTGGCCTAGGCCACATTATACCACTCTGGGACAGAATGTACCCTGGGTATATTATGGCCTAGGCCAAACTATACCCCGGAGTATAAATTGGTCTAGGCCTGGGCCCCAGACAGTGCAAAGGGGGGCAGAAACAGTGCACAGGGCCCCAGACAGCACATAGGTATCCCAGTCAGCACACGAGGGGCAGAGACAGTGCACAGGGCCCAGACAGTGCACAGGGGGGCAGAGACAGCGCAACAGGCCCCAGACAGTGCAAGAGGCCCCAAACATGGCACAGGAGCCCCAGACATGGCACAGGGGCCCCAGGCAGCGCACAGGGCCAGAGACAGCACAATGGGCCCCAGACAGTGCAAGAGGCCCCAAACATGGCACAGGAGCCCCAAACATGGCACAGGGGCCCCAGACATCGCGTAGGATTGAGTGATATACTCAAGAACGGGGATCCAGACAGCGCACGGGGGGCAAGGACATCGCACAGGGTGGCAGAGACAGCACACAGGGGGGCAGAGACAGCGTGCAAGGGGGGGAAGAGACAGCATGCAATGGGGGAAGAGACAGCTTGCAGGGCTTCTGTGAGCTGTCTCTGTACCCCTGTGCGCTGTCTCTGCCCCCGTGCGATGTCTCTTCCCCCTGTGCGCTATCTGTGACCCCCTGTGCGATGTCTGGGGCCCCTGTGCGATGTCTGGGGCCCCTGTGCGATGTCTGGGGCCCCTGTGTGTTGCTTGGGGCCCTGTGTGCTGCCTGGGATATCTGTGTGCTGTCTGGGGGACCATGCACTGTCTCTGTCCCCCAATCCCCATGTGCACTGTCTGGGGCCCCTGTGCACTGCCAGGGGCCCCTGTATGCCGCCTGGGGCCCCTGTGTCCTGCCTGGGGCCCCTGTGTGCTGCCTGGGGCCCCTGTGTGCTGCCTGGGGCCCTGTGTGTTGCCTGGGACCCTATTTGCTGTCTCTGCCCCCATTTGTGCTGCCTGGGATCCCTGTGTGCTGTCTGGGGCCCCGTGCATTGTCTCTGCCGCCCTGTGCGCCGCCTGGGGTCCTGTGCACTGCCTGGGGCCCCCCGTGTGCTGTGTGGGGCCCCGTGCGCTCCCTGGGGCCCTGTTATTGAGTATATCACTCAATGGTTCTCAAAAGCGTGAAAAACATGATCTACAGCAGCTGGGATATATTCTGACCCGGGGGGGGGTATAATCTGGTCTAGGCCACTTTAACCCCAGGTATATTCTAGACGGGGGGGGGGGGGTTTAATCTGGCCTGTTACACCGGTATTTTATCTCTCTTAATATACCCTAAAATCTTGTTTGCTTTTACAGCTGATGATTGACATTGAGTTCTTCTGCTCGGCGTATAACAAGAAAACGCAAGTCCTTCTCCTGCTCTGTAGTCCTGAGTTTACTTCTGTTTAATGTGCATGCAGCAATGGGATCACTGCGTCCTAGATGCTGATGAGATATGTAGATAGAAGAGGCGGAGCTCTTCCTCTAGCTCTTCCCTTCATCTACATAGAATCTCGTCAGTAACATCTGCCATCTCCTATTTCAGTAATGGGAAAGTCTTCACTGAATACAGATTTTTCTTCAGAATGAAGAATTTTGATGACTGATGAATTCTGGAAGAGAAAGAAGCAATTTGTCTGATAAGATATATTACAAAGCTATTGCTATTGCTTTATAAAATAACATTTAAAATGACATTTAGGCTATCTCGCTGTGTTTGTGATCCATTTTTTGTGATGCGTTTTTGCACAAAAACGGACCAATTTTTGTCACATCGGCAAAATCTATGAGATTTCTGAAATGCTGTGCCAACATCTGTTTTTTTTTCCTGATCAAATTTTGTAGCATGTCCTATAATTGATACAGCTTTGGAGCAAAAATGCTGCAGTACTCATCCTCCTTAGCAATCCCACGGTGAGCTCTGATGATTTCATTCTTCCGTGCATCGGCAAGACCAGCGTAAAGTGATTTACAGGACCTGCGCCTGAGTCAGCGTGAGTTAGGACCACAATGGCTGTGCCCAGTGCTGTGGCCCTGGCTCACATTAAAAAGGGAGAGGAAAAATGGAGAAATGAAAGCAGTAAGAAAATAATAAGTTTGTGACGCCAGTTAGGATATTCAGCCTATAGGTGGCTGGCACTGCAGATAATCCCTGGAGATAGGTAATGTGCAGTGAAGATGTTAAACCCTCCAGAAGTTAGGCTGGCTCCCAAGGGATGGTGATGGTGAGGGTGGTAGATGGGTGCAGATAGAAAGGAGGCACACAGGGTAAGTCTGTTTGGTTTCCCTTTTACTGCAGATGATTAAGCAGGTCCAGGGGATTCAAGCACCACCAGGTATGTGGACCGGTTAGTCTGGGAAGAACTGTTGTCTGTTCTTCTGGGTAAGTATAGTGGCCTACCCGCTGACTTGTTCGTGTCGTAGGCTTTTAGTATGTGGTCCAGCCAGTCTGGGAAGAACTGTAGTCCACTTTTCTGGGTAAGTATAGCAGCCTTTGTGCTGACTTGTCCCTATTGTAGGCTTCTAGGTACCCTTCAGCTATCCTTTACTCCCACTTTGGTTGCTGTGGGTTACCTCCAGCCAGGCAGCTATTGCTGGCCCTGTGAGTATCTGTGCTCGCTTCGGTGCAGTTCTCTGACCCTCTGTAATACTGGTGCCCTGGAAGGTCCCACTTGAGTGGCTAGTGAGCATAAAGCCTGCCTCCAGTTTCTGTAACTAGACCTTGAAAGTCTAGTAACCTAGGGCCTGGTACCCTGTTCTGCAGCTGGTCCCTCAGGGCATTCTCCCAGGTCTCCCTTGACTGAACCTCTCCTGTTGCCAAACTCAGACTTACTACTCTAAACTTTCCCTCCCTAAGCCAGGTTCTTCAGTGCTCAACTTCCTGGTTAGAGATCAGGCAGTTTTGGATGCTTCAGACTTCCAGCAGAGGGAGCACCAATTCTTCCTAAGCATGGCATTACAAACAATGTTAAGAAATAACATCTGTGGCAGCCAGACTGCAGGAGTGCCTCATATACACACTGTGACTAAAGACATCATATATTGTATCAGTCACATATTATCTGTATATAAAATCTGATGTCTGTACATAGTATATTACACCCAGAATACAGGAGACTACATGACTGGTTTATGATATATTGTGACTACAGACATATGATGGCATATGACAATGGGTATTGTGTAACATCTGATGTCCGTATGAAGTATATCATACTAAGACTATGTGCCGACGCTGAGTTTGTGCACCTTCTGTCAGAAATATGCACCCAAAACATCCTTGTGCCAATGGTGCATTTTTGCTGCGTTTTCCAGCATTTTTTCATGTGGATGTTGCTGTCTTTTTTTTTTAGCAAGTTTTTTTACTGTTGTGAATGTGACTAAAGCTAGGTTAAAGGCTGGGGGAAAATAGTTTCAGGGTTTCATAAAGTGATGTGGGGCTCTGCCCTATTTTTGTTAGCCAGCCCAGGTAGAGCAGACAGGTGCAGGCTGCCACCCACCCCCAGCCTAGTTTTACCTGGTTGGTAATCAAAATACAAGAGAGCCCTTTTTTAAACTGTTTCATGAAATAATTAAAAATAAATGACATGAAGCTTCGCTGTATTTTTGGTTTCCAGCAAGGTACCACTAGGCAGCTGTGTGCAGCGGCGTATGCAAAAAGCTGCGCGCATTTAAAATTAGAAGATTATACAGTAGCTGTAACCTGGCGACAGTGACGTATAGCATCGCTATCGCCAGGCTACATGTACGGCCGCGGCGAACCCTGGCACCGGTACTCGCTGCCTCCCTCCTCACCTACTCGCCTCCCTGCCTCCCTCCTCGCCTTCCTGCCTACCTCCTCACCTCCCTCTTCACCTCCCTGCCTTCCTCCTCGCCTCCCTGCCTCCCTCCTCGCCTCCCTGCCATCCTCCACGCCTCCCGCTGTTCTCACCCGTCTTCTCCGTGTACAGTGGTCATGTGACAGGGCAGGCTGATGTGACATTACACAGGCCGCCCTGTCACATGTTGTTGTACACAGTGCGACGCTGCGGGTGAGAAAAGAGGGGGATGAGGGGGATCCTACCCCCCCGCAGCCATCCTGCCCCCCCGCAGCCATGCTGCCCACCCCCGCAGCCATCCTGGCCCCCCCCCCGGCTCTATCCTGCCCAACCCCCGGCTCCATCCTGCCCCCCGGCCTCCATCCTGCCCCACCCGCATCCATCCTGCCCCCCCGCTCCATCCTGCCCCCCTTCCCAGCTCCATCTTGCCCCCTGGCCCCATCCTGCCCCGCTCGCTCCATCCTGCCCCACCCCCGCTCCATCCTGCCCCCCTTCCCGGCTCCATCCTTCCACGCTCGCTCTATCCTGCCCCGCTCGCTCCATCTTGGCCCGCTAGCTCCATCCTGGCCCGCTCGCTCCATCCTGGCTCGTTCTCTCCATCTTGGCTCGCTCGCTCCATCCTGGCCCTCTCGCTCCGTCCTGCCCTGCTTGTTCCATCCTGCCCCACTCGCTCCGTCCTGCCCTGCTCGCTCCCTCTTGCCCCGCTCGCTCCTTCCTGCCCTGCTCGCTCAATCCTGCTACGCTCGCTCCCTCCTGCCCCGCTTGCTCCATCCTGGCCCTCTCACTCCATCCTGCGCCGCACGCTCCATCCTGCTCCCTCGCATCCATCCTGCCCCCCCGCATCCATCCTGATCCCCCGCATCCATCTTGCCCCCCCTACATCAATCTTGCCCTGCCGCATCCATCCTGCTTACCTGGCTGTAATGTACCGCCATATACTACAGTGCTGCTATACATGTTATGTAATGTACCGCCATATACCATAGCGCTGCTATATATATATATAGTAGTTCACTCACGTTGACTGAACAAGTTCTGTCAGTTACAGTATGTCAACTACATACATATTCTAGAATACCCGATGCGTTAGAATCGGGCCACAATCTAGTCAGTAAATAAATGCAGGTGCAGAACCACAATCAATAAGTGAATGTAGCAACATAACCACCATCAGTAGATGAATGCAGAACCAGAACCACTGTCAGTAGATGAATACAGTGCCAGAAACACCATCAATAAATGAATGCAGCAACAGAATCACAGTCAGTAGATAGATGAATGCAGGGCCAGAACCACCGTCAGTGGACAAATGCAGCGACAGAACTATCATCAGTAGATGAATGCAGCACCAGAACCACCGTCAGTAATTAAATGCAGCAACAAAAACATTGTCAGTAGATGAATGTAGGGACAAAACCACCGTCAGTAGATGAATGCAGTGATAGAACCACAGTCAGTAAATAAATGCAGGACCAGAACCACTCTCAGTAGATGAATGCAGTGACAAAACCACCATCAGTAGATGAATGCAGGGCCAGAACCACTGTCAGTATATGAATTCAGCAACAGAGCCTCCATCAGTAGATGAATGTAGCAACAAAACCACTGTCAGTAGATGAATGCATGGGCAGAACAACCATCAGTAGATGACTTCTGGGTCAGAACCACCATCAGTAGATGAATACAGTATTAGAACCACTGTCAGGACATAAATGCAGCACCAAGCTTAGTACAGTGATCCATTTCAGTGTCAGATCAGCTCCATGATACACTTGTATGAAATGAACCTTAACTTACCAGTACGTCCTCATCAATGGTAAGGAGATGCTGGGAGTTGTTGTTACCAAGGGTGCAACTACAACTGGTGCAGATGTTGCCATCGCACCCGGACTCTGGAGCCCAAGGGGGCCCCAAATGTTCCTTTGGCCTATAGAAAAATACTATTGCTATTAAAGATTTGCAATAATTGGGGGCCCTGTTGGAGCTTTTGCATCAGGGCCCATGAGCTTCTAGTTATGCCACCGGTTGTTACCACCATTAGACTGCAGACCATACGAGAACCACAATACTGATGAGACTTTGTCACTATCACAAATAATCATTTACATCCAGGTACCTTATTGATGGCATCTTCCTGGACTAGAATCATTTCCATCTCTTTTGACTCCATGTAGTATAGATGCAGGGCCGCGTCAGCACCCGTCTCACCTGGGCAAGTGCCAGGGCCGGGCTGCTTGGAGAGGGCCCACTGGGCCCCTGAGGGCTAGGGTCACATGGGGTTAATGCTATGCGCTGCCAGACAACGGAGCCCATAGAAACCCGCTGTTTACCTTGCCAACCACTGGTTGGCAAGGTAAACAGCGGATTTCTATGGCCTCCAGCACATAACATTAAATACAATGTGCTATGCACTGCAACGGAAAATACTTGCGCCAGGCTTGGGTCACAACGCAAGTGTGACCCTAGCCTAACAGGAGTCCCAGAGCACTGCCCCCATAGCGGGCCTCTGAGCAGTGCCCCCACAACCAGGGCCGTGTCCAGGGGGGTGCATCTTCCCCAGGCGCAGCAGGGAGGGCACACTCAGCCTCCTCCTGCAGCGCCCGAGGTCTCTCCTTGACGCCCGCATGTTGCGCACCCTCCCCCCCAGTAGGAGCCGGCTTTCTTCCACACTACACAGCACAACTCTGTGCTGACAGGACCTGTGATGATGTCAATGGAGGGGAGGAGTCATGGAATCACATGATCAGCTCCTCGGTGTATTTAGGACTCTGCCCTGCTGGCCATCATGATGCTGGATTAGGTGAAGTTTATGTGTGGGGTCAGGAAGGATTTACAGTGTGGATGTAGCAGAGCCGAGAGTGTATGAGGTGTGGAGCCAAGTGGGTGCTAGGTGTATGGAGCAGAGCCGTGTGGGTACGAGGTGTACGGAGCGGAGCTGCATGTGTACAAGGTGTACGGAGCGGAGCTGAGTGTATACGAGGTGCACGGAGCGGAGCTGAGAGTGTATGAGGTGAACGGAGAGGAGCCGAGTGTGTACGAGGTGTACAGAGCGGAGCTGAGTGTATACGAGGTTTAGGGAGTGGAGCTGAGAGTGTATGAGGTGTACGGAGCGGATCCATGTGTGTACGAGGTGTACGGAGCAGATCCGTGTGTGTACGAGGTGTACGGAGCTGAACCGAGTGTATATGAGGTGTATGGAGTGGAGCTGAGAGTGTATGACGTGTACGGAGCGGAGCCAAGTGTGTAGGAAGTGTACAGAGTGGAGCCGAGTGTGTACGAGGTGTACGGAGTGGAGCCGAGTGTGTACGAGGTGTACGGAGTGGAGCCGAGTGTGTACAAGGTGTATGGAGTGGAACCGAGTGTGTACAAGGTGTACGGAGCAGAGATGTGTCTGTATGAGGTGTACAGAGCAGAGCCATGTACGGAGCGGAGCACAAGGGGCACATCTGGCAGACTCAGCAAGGAGCTGAATGCTCTGAGCTCCCAGTGCACATGGCTAATTTGCATGTGAAGCAGATTAGCCATGTGCTGGCTATGGGGAGCAGTGGAGCTTCCTCCTTTGCCTACAGTAGCAGAGTGATGAGTCATCACCCTGGCCTCATCACAGTGGTGCAATAAGGAGGAAGGAGGAGGAAGCTCCACAGTCCTGGGAGCCTGCTGCTATAAGGATGTGGTGGGGAAGCATCTGAGGAGGACACAGCCCCGGGGGAGCGGATGGAAGGTGAGCATGATCAGTTTATTGTTTTTTTTTGCTGTGAGCAGCAGGATGGGGTATTATATGTACCATGGAGACTGTGCTGACTCTATATAGAGGCTGTGCTGGGGTATATAGAGGCTGTGCTGACTGCATATAGAGGCTATGCTGACTGTATACAGAGGCTGTGCTGACTGTATACAGAGGCTGTGCTGGGGTATATAGAGGCTGTGCTAGCAGTATATGGAGGCTGTGCTGGCTGTATACGGAGCTGTGCAGGGTATACGGAGGATGCTACTGAGGTATATGGAGACAACTGTTGTGCTGTATATATAATATGGAAGCTGTGCTGAGCTATATATACTATTGGAGGCTGTGCTGGGCTATATATACTATTTGGAAGCTGTGCTGGGCTGTATATATAATATGGAAGCTGTGCTGGATTATATATATTATTTGAAGGCTGTGCTGGGCTGGATAGATTATTTGGAGGCTGCTGCTGGGCTGCCACAGCTTCCAAATAATATATACAGCTTGGCACAGCCTCCAAATAATATATATAGTCCAGCACAGCTTCCATGTTATATATACAGCCCAGCACTGCTTCCAAATAGTATTTATAGCCCAGCACAGCCTCCAAATAACAGCCCGCAGCCTCTATATTATATATACAGCCTGGCAGTCTCTATATTATATATACAACCCTGAACAGCCTCTATATTATATATACTGCCCACTCAGGAGCCTCTATATTACGTATACACAGCCTGCAGCTTCTATATTATATTCATGAATCATAGTATGTGTTAAAGGGGTCCACTGAGACAGTTTCGCCTGGGCCCACAAAAACCTGGAGCCGGCCCTAATTACAGCCATACTGATGTACCATATCATCACTTCCAGAACTCTATGTTCTTCTTTACAGTGAAGATAGTTCTTAATGAAATTGCTTGTATGTTTGTGGTCGTTGTACGGCTGCAGAATAAATTTGGAACAATCAGACGGCTCCCTTATGGTATCTTATGATGTATAAGCATCTTGCCTGTATTTCTCAGCATTGGGGACATCAGTAATTGTGACCAAATTCCCAATTCCATTGCCGAAATGAAGCTGCAATAACTTTCAGAGAATCTCCACTGTGCTCCACTGTTTCTACAGACAATATTATGCAGCTCTCTGTCTCTTCAGCGAACAAACTGCCTTCTGTTAGGCTACGTTCACACTAGAGTTTGTGTCTTCACAGGCAACTGCCCGGAGTTCAGTGGCGGCTGCCGGGAGAGATTTCAATGTGATCCGCAGCGTTCTCCTGCGCTGTCATGTGGAGAAAACGGCAGATCAATTGAGCTCCATGCATTCTTTGCGCGCTTGCGGATGCTTGCTGATGAAACAAGCTTCCGCGAATGCACAAAAAATGCATCTTGTTGCATTTGGAGGGTGCTTTTAAAAAACACATCCAAACACATCCAAAATCAAACGAAACCAAATGCAGCCATATGCAGGTACTATGCGTTCTCATATAAAAATAGGAACACAATGCGCATGCATTTGGCTGTGTTCGATTACGCTGAGTTCCAAATGTAAATGTGAACCCAGCCTTACAACCAAATTGTCATGCTTGGGAGGCCAGGGTATCAAGGAGCTGGACGTAGGAGTTCAGGAGAGCCTACTCTGGCCCTGATACTGGGGTCCCTGGCTCGCCCTGATCTTGGAGGTACCTCTAAAGGTGAGGAGGTCCGAGCCACCAACCTAAGTCCCTAAAGCACCTGAGAAGCCCTAGGCAAAAGCCCCTACCTCCACCCACGGACCACGGAACCAGCAGCCTCCAAGGGAAAAAAAACAGTAGAAGTGAACTGAATCAGCCAAATCAGGTGGATGTGAGCTGACCCATTTATGGCCAAGGTGTGGGAAGCAACCAGCCAAGGCACACCCCTCAGCTCACCTACGCACATAAGCATAAGTCATATGCATCACACACACCTGCAGTAACCTCACCTGCAGAGTCGACACACTGAATAGGGAAAAAAAAGTTCAATTCAACAACAGCAAGCAGCACCCATGAGCATAAGACAGCCGTATGTAACAGTCCTTCCCCCTTAAATGAGAGGCCTCCGGACTCTCAACCAGACTCATCTGGCAAAGGTCTACACTTCCTGAGCGATGACCTATGGAAGATCATATGGGTACAGAGCACGGGATATTGCCAGCTGGAACAATACAGGGTTAAAATTGGCCACGATTCTAAATGGGCCAATGACTCCCGTAGTGAGTCCAGCACACATTTCCACCGTACGTGTTTCGACAGCACCCACACGTAGTCATCCACACTCAGGTCTGGACCTGAACGTTTATTACCATTCACACGGTCACAGCCAGAAGGGTATTTTTCAGGGGGGCAAACGGCAGAGATGGTTCCCAATTTACATTTCGGGGACCTTCCTCACCATAGGGCTTAGTGGGGTAACCACCTTCCTCCTAACTCGCTTCTCCGGATAACACCTGATTCCGGCGTCGATCTGAGGTGCAGGCAGTGTTTTACTCCTATCATTTGGTGGGTGATTAGCCACCACCAGTGGAGACATAGGAGCAGGCCTGACCAACACAGCAGACACAGGAGCACTCACGCGCTTATCCACATGGGACGTCTGCAGCTGAGAAGCGGGGTTAGCATGGTATGGACAGACCCTAAGGAAGTGATCAGGTTGACCGCAAAAGAAACAAGATCGCCCAACCTGATGACCTGCAAATGGGTTAGTACAAGACTCAGCAGTCTCCACTGCTTAGGAACATCAGAACCCACACGTTTAACCTCCACAGCAGGGATGGTCACCGGGGGTAGGGTCGGATCCGCTCTTTCTCTTAGGTGTCTGTCCAACCTAATAGCAAGCACCATTGCAGCCTCCAGAGTCTCCGCAGCAGCATACTGAGGAATGGTGTCCTGTAACCGATCTAACAACCCCAAACAGAACTGACTCCTCAGAGCAGGGTCATTCCATTGAGTGTCAGTGGCTCACCTCCTGAACTCTGAGCAATACTTCTTGGCCGTCGTGCTCCCTGCCTGAGTTTACGTAAGTTAGACTCAACTAAGGAGATGGCATGAGGGTCGCCATACACCAGGGCAAGCACTGCAAAAAACTCGTCCACTGACAACATGGAAGGAGAATCAGTCGGCAGAGAGAAGGCCCAGTCCTGGGGATCCCCGTTAAGAAGGGAAAGTATAACCCCACACGCTGTTCCTCGCTTCCCAAAGAACTAGGACGCAGTCTGAAGTATAATTTGCAGGCTTCTCTAAAAACAAAAAAATGTATCTCTCCCTCCTGAAAAGGGCCAACGTGTGAACCGCAGCCAGATACCCAACCACTTCTCGAAGCTGATGCACCACCTGGTTTCACAAGGTAGAAAACTCCTGAGAGAGCTCCTCCACCAGGTGTGCAAAAGCTCGGGTTGACATAGCGGCTTCGGGGATCAAATAGTGGGTCGCTGATTATGTCACACTTGGGAGGCCAGGGTAGCAAGGAGCTGCTGGATGTAGGGGTTCAGTGGAGCCTACTCTGGCACTGATACTGAGACCCTTGCTGCCCTGATCTTGGAGGTACCTCTACATGTGAGGAGGTCCGAGCCACCAGCCTAAGTCTCTAAAGCTCCTGAGAAGCCCTAGGCATAAGCCCCTACCTCCACCCACGGACTACGGAACCCAGCAACCTCCAAGGGAAAGAAATCCAGCAGCTTCGGATCAGCATCTGCACACTGCAGGTCACAGAGCAGAAGTGAACTGAATCAGCCACATCAGGTGGATGTGAGCTGACCCATTTATGGCCAAGGCAGTGGGGAGCAACCAGCCCAGGCACACCCCTCAGCTCACCTAAGCATGAGTCATATCGATCACACACACCTGCAGCAACCTTACCTGCAGAGCCGCACACTGAATAGGGAAAAAAATTCCAATTCAACAACAGCAACAGCAGCACCCATGAGCATAAATTAGACAGCCATATGTAACACAAACACTTCACAGTTTGACTCATATGTCCAGAGCTCTGCTGTCATTTTTCGGTACCTCATTTCTTATATTTTCATACTTAGTTCAGTCACTTGGTCTTGTTTCCATGTAGAAGATATGGCTATTTTGACACTACTGGAAAGACTTCTCTGAACAGTAGTTGGGTGTTGCTGGTTCCACTGGTTGCTGTTAATTCTAAGATCATGGTGGTGCAATCCGGCCCCATAGGCTCCCAGTTAGGGAGCGCTGGATTGCCCCGGATCCGGAGGAGAATCCGGGAGTGAGTAGGGATTTAGAGGAGATAGTCTCCTCTCGGACACAAAAACGCTGCAAGCAACGTTTTTGTGTCTGTGAGAGAATTCTGAATTCTCCAGATTGTCGGCGGACAGAGAGCTGCCATCCGGCTTCTATCCGGCCCCATAGGCTACTATGGGGCCAAAATCCGGTCCGAAGCTGTCCTGATTTACACGGACAGCCTCGGATCGGATCAAACCCGCAATGTGAAACGGCCTAACTGACTATGATCCTACAAAATCCCTTAGAAGAAATGATGCTGTTGTGAAGGCAAAGGTTGGTCATACCAAAAATTGATTTGATTTAGATATTTCTTTGTTCATTTACATTTTGTTAATTGATAAAAATTCACTATTAACACTTCTATTTTTTGATCTGCCAAAACCTATGCACAGTCCTGTATATTGCAAAGTTACAGAACTTTTCATTATACAATGATTAAGCTTTATTGACCTGAGCGTGGAGCGGCCTTTTAATTGTCTTCTCAGTATCTATCCTCCTCCTGTATGTATGAGCCCCCCTTATCTCCCTCGCCCTGAATATTGAATATTATTCCCGTCGTCTGTTCTTTTGCTCAAAGTTCTATTCATTGTTATTGACGCTGACTAGGAAGACACAATGGAATTGCATTTCGGCCGTCTCCAGTCGTCATGCCCTGCTGGAGGTTGTAGTGTCACACGCCTGCCTGCAGCGCCTTGTGTATACTTAACATTAGGATACAAATAATAGCGCCTGTCATCTTCTCTGAATTGACTCAATAACAGCCGCGCTCCCCCCTCTCCCCTCCATTTTATTTGCGGGGCTGTTGCTCGCACTATTCCCTTCCATCTTGTTACTTTGTACAGATTGATTTCATTAATCACATGTGCCATTTACTTTGTCAATGTTTAATTGCTCTAATCGGCTAATTAAATGCTCGGCTGCAATCATAAAGCATTTCCACAATTATCCTTTGCAGAAGTTTTATTTCCAGAAGCAACTGCATTCTGCTGCCGACAACCCGCGCTGCACGCAATCTTTTATTATTATTTTTTTTTGCAAAAATCATTTTTATCTGAAATAATTCTTCCTAATATGTTCTTAGTGCTGAATTAAACCCATTGTAATAATTTTTATTTAAAGAAGAAAAAGAAATGTCATCCTGCCATGCTTTATACTGCAGCTCTGCTTTAGGCCATAACTATAATCAGTGACTCCATCTTAGGGTGGAAACACACTATCCTACTTACATGCGAGTCTCTCGGACGAGACTCAGATCAGTGACCCTGAACGGCCTCTCCCTCTCTGGACAGGAGTGTGAAGCTGCACAAAACACAAGCAGCTGACGCTCCCGTCCAGAGAAGGAGAGGCCGTTCAGGGTCACCGACCTGAGTCTCTGCCGAGAGGCTCGCATGTAAGTAGGATAGTGTGTTTCCACCCTTAAGGCAAAGACACACTTACACAAGCTGCAAGTGATTATCTCACATGAGTCACCCGTCCCCGCCGCCGGTTCTCTGAATGGAAGCGTGAAGCTGATTGTGTTTCTACGCAGCTCCATGCTAACGTTCAGAGAGTCGGCAGCCGGGTGACCCATGCGAGATGCATGCGAGATACTCACATGCAGCTCGCATAGTGTATCTCTGCCCTTAGCTATCAGTTAAACCTAGTCTGACATCTATCTCACTTGTTCTTTTCAAGGGCTTTACCTGTGTTGTCCCTTCCAAAGTAGAAACACGACATCAATGGGCCACAAAGCATATTATTTTGCAATTCCCTTCACCTGCAATTGTGGCACCCCTATGACAGGACTGCCACAGGGTGAACTGCAACTAGACGAGGTAAGACGGTCAACTTGCAAAACACCCACACACAGACACACTCCAACCCTAAGCCAATCACTCTATGTTGGTCAAGGGTTGGAAGGAGTTTAGAGACGTGTGGGTGGGAAGTAGACAAGACCACGGACAAGTGGGTGAAGGAATAGTAGCGAGTTAGCCACTGGAACACTAAGTTGGGCGAGACAATCGATCAAGGATTCCCTGAAGGTAGGATGCCCAGGAGGGAGCTTGCCCTGGAGGGTGGAGAAGGGACTGATCCCCAAGCCGATACCTCCTAGAGCAGGAAATGGACAGACTAAAGGAGCCTGGTGAAGCCTAAGTAAACCTGGGTCACTGGAAGGCTAGGCCAGGACAGCCAGAGAGCCAGCTCTGTAGACGTGACTGGGGAAACTACACGACCCTAACCACAAGACATCCCGGCGGGGTGCAGAGACTCTATGACCTGTGACCTAACTACCATTATTGAGTAGGATAAAGCCATTGTACTAGGGCTAGTGACCCGAGAAGGGGAACTAATCACTACAGAGCCCGTGATGACCGGACCGAACCCGTAGATGAGGACAGGTAAAGAACTGAAAGGCCTGAAAGGTACCTTGAGGGGAGTGACGCAGAGAACCGCTAAGCTGCAGTGAGAACCTGGGCTCGGAGCTGTGGTGGCAGTGGAAAGAACTGTGACTGTTGTAAACTGTGTTGCCATGCCACAAGTAAAGTACCCGGTCAGCTTAAAATTGTGTGAGCATAAAGCTGCAGTGAAATCTCCACCTGCGAGCCGCAGACTGACCCGGATGCTGCTGGAGAAGCTGCAGAGGAGAAACAGTGCAGCATTCAGAGCACACCATCCTCATTACACCTTCCCTGGGGACAGCCAGCTCTACCCGTGGAGGGCTTATCATCCAGGCTGCCCCTCATCATCGTCCCCAGCAGGAATACGGCAGCGGTTGTTCACATTGACCACACACCACGGGTGGCGTAACAAAATCCCATAAACGATTCCCTTTTGATTGCCGCACCTAGGACGACGAGATCGGGCCACGGCACCCTGACACCCGAGACAGCAGCATAGCCCAGTCCCAAGTAACCCAGTCCTTGGGGGTGCGACACAATGTGCCATTTATATTACCATTATGACTGAGCATCTTTTGGATCCCCCATACAGCAGGAGATATACTACCCCAGCACTGTAAAGCTATGCGCCTTGTCTTTTCTTCATGTTTACACTGTAGCTCTGCTTATTCAAATAACAGTAGGGGTGCAACTGCAATAGATGCAGGGGCCCTAGAGCCTAGGGGGCCCTAAAAGTCCGTTTGGCCTATCGAAAAGACTAATGCTATTCAGGGGTGGACTAAACCTCCCCGTCCTGAGGCGAAGAGGGGGGGTAGGGTTTGGTGCTAGCAGTCCGGCGCAGGATTGAAGAGTTGAAGAGCAGGGGGTGGAGGGAGGGGGGTTTGGTTGGTGAGGGGTGCTAGCATGCCTTCTTGTTGTGAGGTGTGCTGGCAAGCGGTGGCCAGCAGGCAGGAAGGAAGCCGCCGCTATGTGCAGGGCCCGCCCACCTGCAGCGTTTGCGCTCCTTGCCACCTGAGCAGAAGGCTCAACTTGTCCAATGGATGCTGGGCCCCGATGCTATTAATGATTTGCAATAATTGGTGGCCCCGTTGGAGCTTTCGCATCGGGCCCATGAGCTTCAAGTTACACCACTGCTTCTGAGCAAAGAAGTGTATGGAGAGCAGGTCTCCATGAAATCAAAAGATAGAATGATTATGGACAGGAAACTAAACCACTAGTGATAAAAAATACTAGATCGACAAATGGGAGGGGAGTCAATAAGGGGGTGGAGTCTATATTTATTAAATGGAAAGGCTTTTAACAATTTTCAGTTCAAATTGTAAGATGAGTCGTCGTTTGGTGAGTTTAATGAATACTTGACGAAAGATTAAACCGGGATTGTCATAATAGGTACTTTGGGGGTGGAGTCAGGCTACTCAGGGGTGGGACTTATTTTATTTATTTTTATTTATATATATATATATATATATATATAACTTATACCTTTTTCCAAATGGGTCAGCTGGTGCTAGATGAGTGATTACAGAGCACAAAGAATAACATTAGCCAATTGCTTGAATCTCACCCACTCCCCCATCCCATAAGTCACGTTGTTAAAAAAAAAAGCCATGTAGCCGCATTTCTATTTTCTATTCCATTCGCAGGCAGCACGGAGGAAGGCGCTTGCTTTACAATTTAACCACCCTCCGGTCTTCTTGTCTCTTTGCCAATGGAAACCTTGGCCTGATTTGTGTAAACCAAGTGACCTAAATAGACAATAGTGCAGGGAAAATTTGCTGGAGCGCGCTTCACCGCAGACGACCGCGGGTTAGGATGACGGGGCTCGCCATCTGCATGCCGGGCGGATCAATAAGAGGAGAGGTGAACGGGGAAGTGATACTCCAGGAGCTTTATTTACTGAGGCTTTTGTGTTTCTTGGGGCTGAAATGAATAGGAGCGCGTGCAGCTGCAGAAAAAGAGAAAAAACTTTTCCAGACTTTGGCGACGGCGCTCAACGTGAGACAATAAAAGGTTGACTTCCTTTTGATCCGATAGGTCACTCCATCATCCTCGCGCGTTTCGCTGTTTTTCTTTTTTTTTTCTATTTCCTCTTGTTCTGACCTTTCCATTTTGGATGACACCGTAAGATTTCCAAACCGGTTCCCTGTGACAGAGGCTGAATAGTAATCAGGTTAATGCGAACACTTTGTGCTGGTGTTGGCTTTGTTAATGCCCGCGGGCGGCACCTGATGTACTTAGCCTCTGAGCGCTAACTTCATTGATATCAGTCTGTACCTAAGCTGGGAGGAGGATGAGGAGAGAGGGGATTAGACAGGACGAGGGCGAAATGGGAAAACAAAAGACGACTCAAAGTGTCTGCAGCAGATGCCATGTTATACTGAGGGTAGAATCGTGCTGCCCGTTATCCCTGAATGGCATATTAACATACATTATCATAGGAGGTTGATTTCCCTATTTGTTTACTCTCTCCTTCTTGTTTGACTGTGAATGTGTCAGTCTTCACTGTAATTCTGACATTCTATTCCTTAATCAGCAAGCTCAGGATAAGCAGTGTAAAATGAGGATGGGTACACAGAAGATTGTATTTAGTTGCTTAGCACATGTTACCAGTGTTTGGGTACCCCTCACCTACCGTAGTAATAATACCACCTGATTGCCATCTCAAAACAAATAATGATCCTGAGCACCCACCCAAAACAACAGTGTCCTCTTCAGAAAGTAATAATGCCCTCTTTGTGGTCCCATAAAAAGTACTGATGTCCCATCCAAAAGCAATAACGCCTCCTTTGTGCACCAAGAAGTAAAGGTTAATATGGGGGATGGTGTCCTGGTCTACCCTGGGGTATTATGCTGTGCAGTCATTGTGCCGCCTTCGCAGGGACGCTGACGTCTTGTAGGGCATGGAGTGGTACAGCCTGGCACAGAATCCAACAATGTTGGGGTCATGTCACTGGTGGACACAGACAGAGAATGGACCCTGTGCAAGAACAATAGGCTCTTTGCAGCCCAAGACCTTAAAAATGCAAAATTGCACCATCTTTGGAGGTAGAAATGGACCCCTTACCTTTTGGGCACTTGTGCAGCTGCATAGGTTGCACCAATGGTATGTCCACCACTGTGTCATGTAGAAGCTGATACAGATCACATTGGAGATCCATAGTGCTTGAAGTTCAGAGCAGCACATATACCCAGGGCCGGCCTTATGTTGAATGGTGCCCTGTGCGAATTTGCCTTATGGCGCCCCCACGCCATTACTTACTCAGAACACATGAGCATACATGTTTGTACATGATCTATTCATGGTCTTCAAGGAGAGCAGGGAGGGGCGTTGCTATGCTAGGGTCAGAAAAAATCAGGGACCCAAGACCTATATCCTCTCCCACCTGTCATTACCAACCCTCCCATATATAGAGGTGTTACCTGTCATCTTACAGGAGGAGGAGGTGAGCTGTGATATCACCTATTGTGAATGGTGGATCCTGTGTTATCTACTGTATATAGAGGTGTTATCAGTCATTGTACAGGAGGAGGAGGTGAGCTGTGACATCATCTATTGTGAATGGTGGATCCTGTTTTATCTGCTGTATATAGAGGTGTTATCAGTCACTGTACAGGAGGAGGAGGTGAGCTGTGATATCACCTATTGTGAATGGTGGATCCTGTGTTATCTACTGTATATAGAGGACTTATCAGTCATTGTACAGGAGGAGGTGAGCTGTGATATCATCTATTGTGAATGGTGGATCCTGTGTTATCTACTGTATATAGAGGTGTTATCAGTCATTGTACAGGAGGAGGAGGTGAGCTGTGACATCATCTATTGTGAATGGTGGATCCTGTTTTATCTGCTGTATATAGAGGTGTTGACTCTTAAATAATGCAGCATTTCAAATAAGAACATACTCCAAAAGCTTCTGGGGACCGAGACAGATAGGAGAGTAGCAAGAAAGGCTAGTCCCTGGTGAATTCACCCCATTTGCGTGTATACGGAGAGACCGGTCACTCAAGGCAGTCAGCAGGGAGAAGCCTTCAGGGAACAGACTTTCTGACTAGTCTCCAGCAAGATTTGATCCCTGACAGAACCCCCCCCCCCATAGTATTCCACATAGTATATTGCACCCCCAAATTCCTCCATATATTATGCACCCCAATAGACCTCCATATAATATAATGCACCCCCATAGTCCTCAATATAGAATAATGCACCACCATAGTCCTACATATAGTATACTAGATGGCGGCCTGATTCTAAAGAATCGGGCAGTCTAGAATCCATATATAGTTTATTTACTAATAGTTAGGGGAGTGCGGTGAAATGAATTGTGTGTATACAGGTGGCTCAGTGGGTAGCAGAGTATACGGTTGCTCAGTGGTTAGCACTGCGCGGTGGCTCAGTGGTTAGCACTGCGCGGTGGCTCAGTGGTTAGCACTGGGTGGTGGCTCAGTGGTTAGCACTGCGCGGTGGCTGAGTGGTTAGCAGTGAGTGCGGTGGCTCAGTGGTTAGCAGTGAGTACGTGGGCAGAGTGGTCAGCGCAGCGCCGTGGGCAGAGTGGTCAGCACAGCGCCGTGGGCAGGGTGGTCAGCGCAGCGCCGTGGGCAGGGTGGTCAGCGGTGGGGGGGACGGACACACACACACAGACACACACTCCGATATATTTACCACCGTCCCTGCTTCTTCCCTGCCACCTGCGTCTTCCTGAGTCCTCTGTTCTGCCGACATGTCGCCGCACCCAGGACTGGATCCAATATTGCGTCCGGGAACTCTCGGTGGCCCGATTCTAACGCATCGGGTATTTTAGAATATAGAAATAGAGATTGCATGGGGAAGGCGGTGGAGGGCTGAATTGGGAGGAACTTTGAAGAAGGAGCGGCCGGTGAAGAACGGCGTGGCAGGGGGAGGAGGGAGGACAGAACAGCAGGGGGGAGGAGGATGGAGGACAGAGGAGGTAGCGGCGGGGTGTGGGAGGATGTAGCAGCACAGGCAGGGGGAGGAAGGAACGGCAGGGGGAGGATGGAGCACAGAGCGGCAGGGGGAGGAGGACGGAGGATGAAGCGGCGGGGTGGGGGAGGATGGAGCAGCACAGGCAGGGGGAGGACAGAGGATGGAGTGGCAGAGGGGAGGAGGACAAAGGAAGGAGGAGGAAGCGTTGCGGTGGGGGAGGATGGAGCGGCACAGGCAGGGGGAGGATGGAGCGGCAGGGGGAGGATGAAGCACAGAGCGGCAGGGGGGGTGGAGGACAGGATGAAGCGGCGGGGTGGGAGAGAACGGAGCAGCATAGGCAGGGGGAGGATGGAGGATAGAGTGGCGGAGGTGAGGAAGGCAAAGGAAGGAGGAGGAAGCGGTGGGGTGAGGGAGGATGGAGTGGCACAGGCAGGGGAGGACGAAGCGGCATGGGGAGGACTAAGCACAGAGTGGCGGGAGGGAGGAGGGTGTAGGATGAAGCAGCGAGGTGGGGGAGGACGAAGCAGCACGGGCAGGGGGAGGACGGGGGATGGAGTGGCGGAGGTGAAGAGGACAAAGGAAGGAGGAGGAAGCGGTGGGGGAGGATGGAGCGGCACAGGCAGAGGGAGGACGGAACGACAGGGGGAGGACAGAGCGGCAGGGGGAGGACAGAGCGGCAGGGGGAGAACAGAGCGGCAGGAGGAGGACAGAGCGGCAGGGGGAGAACAGAGCGGCAGGAGGAGGACAGAGGACGAAGCCGTGGGGTGGAGGAGGATGGAGCAGGCCAGGCAGGGGGAGGATGGAGTGGTGGAGAGGAGGCGGACAAAGGAAGGAGGAGGAAGCGATGGAGGAGGATGGAATGGTACAGGCAGGGGGAGGACGGAGCACAGAGCGGTGGGAGGAGGATGATGGAGGACAAAGCGGCGGGGTGAGGGAGGATGGAGCACTGTAAGGCAGCTTAGTGGTTAGCAGTGCGCGGTGGCTCAGTGGTTAGCAGTGCGCGGTGGCTCAGTGGTTAGCACTGCGCGGTGGCTCAGTGGTTAGCACTGCGCGGTGGCTCAGTGGTTAGCACTGGGCGGTGGCTCAGTGGTTAGCACTGGGCTGTGGCTCAGTGGTTAGCACTGCGCGGTGGCTCAGTGGTTAGCAGCGAGTGGGGTGGGCAGAGTGGTCAGCGCAGCGGCGCTGTGTGGGCAGGGTGGTCAGCGCAGCGGCGCTGTATGGGCAGGGTGGTCAGCACAGCGGCGCTGTGTGGGCAGGGTGGTCAGCGCAGCAGCGCGGTGGGCAGGGTGGTCAGTGCAGCGGGGCTGTGTGGGCAGGGTGGTGAGCGCAGCGGCGCTGTGTGGGCAGAGTGGTCAGCGCAGGGCAGAGTGGTCAGCGGTGGGCAGAGTGGTCAGCGGTGGGGCGGACGGACACACTCCCATATACTTACCACCGTCCCTGCTTCTTCCCTGGTGCCTGCGTCTTCCTGAGTCCCGACATGTCGCTGCACCCAGGACTGGATCCAATATGGCGTCCGGGAACTCTCGCGAGACTTCCCGGACGCCATCTTGGAGAAAGTATGTCGCCACCCCTGGAGCCATGGATCCAATATGGCGTCCGGGAAGTCTCGCGAGACTTCCCGGACGCCGTATTGGATCCAGTTCTCCAGGGGCGGCGACATGTCGGCGGTGGAGAAGACGGAGGAGAGGTGGTAAGTATAGGCGACTGTGTGTGCGTGTGTTGTGTGTGTGGTGTGTGTGTGTGTGTGTGTATGTGTTAGGGGCTGCCATAAGCGTAGCGGGCTCTATGAGTCCCAGCTCCCGTTTACGGCCGCCATCTTGGCTCACCCTGAGCGGGTGTAGCTCTGCCGGACGTTGGGACAAAGTGACGGATGTGAGGTCACAAATCCTTCCGGCTTTTATACACAACATTGCACACCCACAGACCTCCATATAGAATAATGCACCCCCACATTTCTCCATATAGAATAATGCACCCACACAGTTCTCTATCTAGAATGCACACCCAAAGTCCTCCATTTAGTATATTACACACTTAAAGCATGACATACAGTACAATACACCCCCACATTCCTCCA
>JARQOC010000006.1:417448408-417493009 GCA_033576535.1 Allobates femoralis | reverse complement strand
ATTTCAGCAATGGAATTGGGAATTTGGTCACAATTACTGATGTCCCCAATGCTGAGAAATACAGGCAAGATGCTTATACATCATAAGATACTATAAGGGAGCCGTCTGATTGTTCCAAATTTATTCTGCAGCCGTACAACGACCACAAACATACAAGCAATTTCATTAAGAACTATCTTCACTGTAAAGAAGAACATAGAGTTCTGGAAGTGATGATATGGTACATCAGTATGGCTGTAATCAGGGCCGGCTCCAGGTTTTTGTGGGCCTCAGGCGAAACTGTCTCAGTGGGCCCCTTTAACACATACTATGATTCATGAATATAATATAGAAGCTGCAGGCTGTGTATATGTAATATAGAGGCTCCTGAGTGGGCAGTATATATAATATAGAGGCTGTTCAGGGTTGTATATATAATATAGAGACTGCCGGGCTGTATATATAATATAGAGGCTGCGGGCTGTATATGTTATTTGGAGGCTGTGCTGGGCTATAAATACTATTTGGAAGCTGTGCTGGGCTGTATATATAACATGGAAGCTGTGCTGGACTATATATATTATTTGGAGGCTGTGCCAGGCTGTATATATTATTTGGAAGCTGTGGCAGCCCAGCAGCAGCCTCCAAATAATCTATCCAGCCCAGCACAGCCTCCAAATAATATATATAATCCAGCACAGCTTCCATATTATATATACAGCACAACAGTAGTCTTCATATACCTCAGTAGCATCCTCCGTATACCCCTGCACAGCCTCCGTATACAGCCAGCACAGCCTCCATATACTGCCAGCACAGCCTCTATATACCCCAGCACAGCCTCTGTATACAGTCAGCACAGCCTCTGTATACAGTCAGCACAGCCTCTATATGACGTCAGCACAGCCTCTATATACCCCAGCACAGCCTCTATATAGAGTCAGCACAGTCTCCATGGTACATATAATACCCCATCCTGCTGCTCACAGCAAAAAAAAACAATAAACTGATCATGCTCACCTTCCATCCGCTCCCCCGGGGCTGTGTCCTCCTCAGATGCTTCCCCACCACATCCTTATAGCAGCAGGCTCCCAGGACTGTGGAGCTTCCTCCTCCTTCCTCCTTATTGCACCACTGTGATGAGGCCAGGGTGATGACTCATCACTCTGCTACTGTAGGCAAAGGAGGAAGCTCCACTGCTCCCCACAGTCAGCACATGGCTAATCTGCTTCACATGCAAATTAGCCATGTGCACTGGGAGCTCAGAGCACTCCGCTCCTTGCTGAGTCTGCCAGATGTGCCCCTTGTGCTCCGCTCCGTACACGACTCTGCTCTGTACACCTCATACAGACACATCTCTGCTCCGTACACCTTGTACACACTCGGTTCCACTCCGTACACCTTGTACACACTCGGCTCCACTCCGTACACCTTGTACACACTCGGCTCCACTCCGTACACCTCGTACACACTTGGCTCCGCTCCGTACACCTCGTACACTCTCAGCTCCACTCCAAACACCTCGTATACACTCGGTTCAGCTCCGTACACCTCGTACACACACGGATCTGCTCCGTACACCTCGTACACACACGGATCTGCTCTGTACACCTCGTACACACATGGATCCGCTCCGTACACCTCATACACTCTCAGCTCCACTCCCTAAACCTCGAATGCACTCAGCTCCGCTCTATACACCTCGTACACACTCGGCTCCTCTCCGTTCACCTCGTACACTCTCAGCTCCGCTCCATACACCTCGTATACACTCAGCTCCACTCCGTACACCCTGTACACATGCAGCTCCGCTCCGTACACCTCGTACCCACACGGCTCTGCTCCATACACCTAGTACCCACTCGGCTCCACTCCATACACCTCGTACCCACACGGCTCTGCTCCATAAAACTAGTACCCACTTGGCTCCACACCTCATACACTCTCGGCTCTGCTACATCCACACTGTAAATCCTTCCTGACCCCACACATAAACTTCACCTAATCCAGCATCATGATGGCCAGCAGGGCAGAGTCCTAAATACACCGAGGAGCTGATCATGTGATTCCATGACTCCTCCCCTCCATTGACATCATCACAGGTCCTGTCAGCACAGAGTTCTGCTGTGTAGTGGGGAAGAAAGCCGGCTCCTACTGGGGGAGAGGGTGCGCAACATGCGGGCGGCAGGGAGAGACCTCGGGCGCTGCAGGAGGAGGCTGAGTGCGCCCTCCCTGCCTGCTGCGCCTGGGGAAGATGCACCCCCCTGGACACGGCCCTGGTTGTGGGGGCACTGCTCAGAGGCCCGCTATTGGGGCTTTGCTCTGGGACTCCTGTTAGGCTAGGGTCACACTTGCGTTGTGACCCAAGCCTGGCGCAAGTATTTTCCATTGCAGTGCATAGCACATTGTATTTAATGTTATGCGCTGGAGGCCATAGAAACCCGCTGTTTACCTTGCCAACCAGTGGTTGGCAAGGTAAACAGTGGGTTTCTATGGGCTCCGTTGTCTGGCAGCGCATAGCATTAACCCCATGTGACCCTAGCTCTCAGGGGCCCAGTGGGCCCTCTCCAAGCAGTCCGGCCCTGGCACTTGCCCAGGTGAGACGGGTGCTGACGCAGCCCTGCATCTATGCTACATGGAGTCAAAAGAGATGGAAATGATTCTAGTCCAGGAAGATGCCATCAATAAGGTACCTGGACTGGATGTAAATGATTATTTGTGATAGTGACAAAGTCTCATCAGTATTGTGGTTCTCGTATAGTCTGCAGTCTAATGGTGGTAACAACCGGTAGCATAACTAAAAGCTCATGGGCCCTGATGCAAAAGCTCCAACAGGGCCCCCAATTATTGCAAATCTTTAATAGCAATAGTCTTTTTCTATAGGCCAAAGGAACATTTGGGCCCCTTGGCTCCAGAGCCCGGGTGCGATGGCAAATCGCACCTGTTGTAGTTACACCTGGTAACAACAATCCAGCATCTCCTTACCATTGATGAGGACGTACTGGTAAGTTAAGGTTCATTTATACAAGTATCATGGAGCTGATCTGACACTGAAATGGATCACTGTACTAAGCTGGTGCTGCATGTATGTCCGACAGTGGTTCTAATACTGTATTCATCTACTGATGGTGGTTCTGACCCAGAAGTCATCTACTATGGTTGTTCTGCCCATGCATTCATCTACTGACAGTGGTTTGTTGCTACTTCATCTAGATGGAGGTTCTGTGCTGAATTCATATACTGACAGTGGTTCTGCCTGCATTATTACTGATGGTGGTTTTGTCACTGCATTCATCTACTGAGAGTGGTTCTGGTCCTGCATGTATTTACTGACTGGTCTATCACTGCATTCATTACTGACGTGGTTTTGTCCCTACATTCATCTACTGACAGTGGTTTTGTTGCTGCATTTAATTACTGATGGTGGTTCTGGTTGCTGCATCATCTACTGATGATAGTTTGTCGCTGCATTTGTCTACTGACGTGGTTCTGGCCCTGCATTTATCTATTACTGACTGTGATTCGTTGCTACATTCATTTATTGATGGTGTTTCTGGCACTGTATTCATCTACTGACAGTGGTTCTGGTTCTGCATTATCTACTGATGGTGTTATGTTGCTACTTTCACTTATTGATGTGGTTCTGTACCTGCATTTATTTACTGACTAGATTGTGAGCCGATTCTAACGCATCGGGTATTCTAGATATGTTTTGTAGTTGACATACTGTAACTGACAGAACTTGTTCAGTCAACGTGAGTGAACTACATATATATATAGCGCGCTATGGTATATGGCGGTACATTACATAACATGTATAGCAGCACTGTAGTATATGGCGGTACATTACGGCCAGGTAAGCAGATGGATGCGGCAGGGCAAGATGGATGCAGGGAGACAAGATGGATGCGGGGGATCAGGATGGATGCGGGGGGCAGGAGGGATGCGAGGGCGCAGGATGGAGGTGATGGCCAGGATGGAGCGACGGGGCAGGAAGGAGCGTGCGAGGGCAGGACGAGTGAGCAGGCAGGAAAGAGCGAGCGGGGCAAGAGGAGCTGACGGGGCAGGACGGAGCGAGTGGACCCATGGATGAATAAGCAGGGCAGGACGGAGTGAGAGGGCCAGGATGGAGCGAGCGAGACAAGATGGAGAGAACGTGCCAGGATGGAGCGAGCGGGCCAGGATGGAGTAGCGGGCCAGGATGGAGCGAGCGGGCAGGATAGAGCGAGCGTGGAAGGATGGAGCGGGAAGGGGGGCAGGATGGAGTGGGGGGGCAGGATGGAGCGAGCGGGGCAGGATAGAGCCAGGGGGCAAGATGGAGCCGGAAGGGGGGCAGGATGGAGCGGGGGGGCAGGATGGAGCCGGGGGGCAGGATGATGCGGGTGGGCAGATGGAGCTGGGGCAGATGGAGCGGGTTGGGCAGGATAGAGCAGGGGGGGGGCAGGATTGCTGCGGGGTGGGCAGCATGGCTGCGGGGGGCAGGATGGCTGCGGGGGGCAGGATCCCCCTCATCCCCATCTTTTCTCACCCGCAGCGTCGCACTGGTGTACAATAACATGTGACAGTGGGGCGCTGTGGTAATGTGACATCAGCTGCCTGTCACATGACCACGGGTACAGGAGAAGACGGGTGAGAACAGCGGAGGCGTGGAGGATGGCAGGGAGGCAAGGAGGGAGGCAGGGAGGCGAGGAGGAGGCAGGGAGGCGAGAGGAAGCAGGGAGGTGAAGAGGGAGGCGAGGAGGTAGGCAGGAGGCGAGGAGGGAGGCAGGGAGGCGAGTAGGTGAGGAGGGAGGCAGCGAGTACGGTGCAGGGTTCGCCACGGCGTACAGTAGCCTGGCGAGTAGCGATGCTATACGTCACTGTCGCCAGGTTACAGCTACGGAAATCTCTAATTTAATGCACGCAGCGTTTGGGCATACACGGCGCTCATTGGTTGCCGCGCACACAGCTGCCTAGTGGACCTTGCTGAAAACCAAAAATACAGCGAAGCTTCATGTCATTTTTTTTAATTCATTTCATAAACAGTTTAAAAAAGGGCTCTCTTGTATTTTGATTACCAACCAGGTAAAACTAGGCTGGGGGTGGGTGGCAGCCTGCACCTGTCTGCTCTACCTGGGCTGGCTAACAAAAATAGGGCAGAGCCCCACATCACTTTATGAAACCCTGAAACTATTTTCCCCCAGCCTTTAACCTAGCTTTAGTCTCATTCACAACAGTAAAAAAACTTGCTAAAAAAAAAAGACAGCAACATCCACATGAAAAAATGCTGGAAAACGCAGCAAAAATGCACCATTGGCACAAGGATGTTTTGGGTGCATATTTCTGACAGAAGGGGCACAAACTCAGCGTCGGCACATAGTCTTAGTATGATATACTTCATACCGACATCAGATGTTACACAATACCCATTGTCATATGCCATCATATGTCTGTAGTCACAATAAACCAGTCATGTAGTCTCCTGTATTCTGGGTGTAATATACTATGTACAGACATCAGATTTTATATACAGATAATATGTGACTGATACAATATATGATGTCTTTAGTCACAGTGTGTATATGTGACACTCCTGCAGTCTGGCTGCCACAGATGTTATTTCTTAACATTGTTTGTAATGCCATGCTTAGGAAGAATTGGTGCTCCCTCTGCTGGAAGTCTGAAGCATCCAAAACTGCCTGATCTCTAACCAGGAAGTTGAGCACTGAAGAACCTGGCTTAGGGAGGGAAAGTTTAGAGTAGTAAGTCTGAGTTTGGCAACAGGAGAGGTTCAGTCAAGGGAGACCTGGGAGGATGCCCTGAGGGACCAGCTGCAGAACAGGGTACCAGGCCCTAGGTTACTAGACTTTCAAGGTCTAGTTACAGAAACTGGAGGCAGGCTTTATGCTCACTAGCCACTCAAGTGGGACCTTCCAGGGCACCAGTATTACAGAGGGTCAGAGAACTGCACCGAAGCGAGCACAGATACTCACAGGGCCAGCAATAGCTGCCTGGCTGGAGGTAACCCACAGCAACCAAAGTGGGAGTAAAGGATAGCTGAAGGGTACCTAGAAGCCTACAATAGGGACAAGTCAGCACAAAGGCTGCTATACTTACCCAGAAAAGTGGACTACAGTTCTTCCCAGACTGGCTGGACCACATACTAAAAGCCTACGACACGAACAAGTCAGCAGGTAGGCCACTATACTTACCCAGAAGAACAGACAACAGTTCTTTCCAGACTAACCGGTCCACATACCTGGTGGTGCTTGAATCCCCTGGACCTGCTTAATCATCTGCAGTAAAAGGGAAACCAAACAGACTTACCCTGTGTGCCTCCTTTCTATCTGCACCCATCTACCACCCTCACCATCACCATCCCTTGGGAGCCAGCCTAACTTCTGGAGGGTTTAACATCTTCACTGCACATCACCTATCTCCAGGGATTATCTGCAGTGCCAGCCATCTATAGGCTGAATATCCTAACTGGCGTCACAAACTTATTATTTTCTTATTGCTTTCATTTCTCCATTTTTCCTCTCCCTTTTTAATGTGAGCCAGGGCCACAGCACTGGGCACAGCCATTGTGGTCCTAACTCACGCTGACTCAGGCGCAGGTCCTGTAAATCACTTTACGCTGGTCTTGCCGATGCACGGAAGAATGAAATCATCAGAGCTCACCGTGGGATTGCTAAGGAGGATGAGTACTGCAGCATTTTTGCTCCAAACCTGTATCAATTATAGGACATGCTACAAAATTTGATCAGGAAAAAAAACAGATGTTGGCACAGCATTTCAGAAATCTCATAGACTTTGCCGATGTGACAAAAATTGGTCCGTTTTTTGTGCAAAAACGCATCACAAAAAATGGATCAAAAACACAGCGAGATAGCCTAAATGTCATTTTAAATGTTATTTTATAAAGCAATAGCACACATGAAAATAAGCAGCTTTGTAATATATCTTATCAGACAAATTGCTTCTTTCTCTTCCAGAATTCATCAGTCATCAAAATTCTTCATTCTGAAGAAAAATCTGTATTCAGTGAAGACTTTCCCATTACTGAAATAGGAGATGGCAGATGTTACTGACAAGATTCTATGTAGATGAAGGGAAGAGCTAGAGGAAGAGCTCCGCCTCTTCTATCTACATATCTCATCAGCATCTAGGACGCAGTGATCCCATTGCTGCATGCACATTAAATAGAAGTAAACTCAGGACTACAGAGCAGGAGAAGGACTTGCGGTTTCTTGTTATACGCCGAGCAGAAGAACTCAATGTCAATCATCAGCTGTAAAAGCAAACAAGATTTTAGGGTATATTAAGAGAGATAAAATCCCGGTGTAACAGGCCAGATTAACTTCCCCCTTTCCCGCCTAGAATATACCTGGGGTTAAAGTGGCCTAGACCAGATTATACCTCCCCGGGTCAGAATATATCCCAGCTGCTGTAGATCATGTTTTTCACGCTTTTGAGAACCATTGAGTGATATACTCAATAACAGGGCCCCAGGGAGCGCACGGGGCCCCACACAGCACACGGGGGGCCCCAGGCAGTGCACAGGACCCCAGGCGGCGCACAGGGGGGCAGAGAAAATGCACAGGGCCCCAGACAGCACACAGGGATCCCAGGCAGCACAAATGCGGGCAGAGACAGCAAATAGGGTCCCAGGCAGCACACAGGGCCCCAGGCAGCACACAGGGGCCCCAGGCAGTATGCAGGGGCCCCTGGCAGTGCACAGGGGCCCCAGACAGTGCACTTGGGGACCAGGGCTGCCACTAGGAATTTTGGGGCCCCTTACTGCCAAAAGTTTGGGGCCCCCACCCAGCTCCGCCTCCACCCATGCTCCACCTCCACCCAAACATACATTATATTTATAGAGAAAAATTGGAACAGAACCAAAAATTACCTTAATTTATGTGCAAAGCTTTCCTAAACAGCAATCCAGATGGTTCATTACAATAGAGTAAAAAAAGGAAAAACAGCACAAAAAAATAGAAAAAAGTGGACTTTATTGCCCAATGCATGACCATGCCATTGGGCAAAAAAGTCTACTTTTTTCTATATTTTTGTGTGTTTTTTACTTTTTTTTTTTTACACTCTCTCTCTATTATATATTACACACATACACACTTGAGACTGCTGTGAGCTAATACACAATAGCTTTATACATAATAGAAAATACACAATAGAGACAGCTGCTAGCTGTATACACAATAGAGATGGCTGCGGGCCGTATAGACAATGGATATGGCTGCTGGCCGTATAGACAAAGGAGATGGCTGCAGGCTATACACACAATAGAGAATACACAATAGAGACTGCTGCTGCCTGTATACACAATGGAGATGGCTGCTGGGTAAATTCACAATGGAGATAGCTGCAGGACAAATGCACAATGTAGATGGCTGCATCTTTAATCTAAAAAAATCTGCAACATGTCAATTGCAATTAAATTATGCCACTTACCTTGCGTACTGGCAGGCACTTCTTGGATTCGAACGCATCACACATCACGTTGGTAGGAGTTGTCTGACCTATGTGGTGTGTGACACGGCCAAAACCTGGAAGTTCCTACCAGTACGCAAGGTAAGCGGCATACAACAGGCCGGGGACAGCAGGGAGGATGTAGAATTTTCTGCATCAAAAAAGCTGATATTATGTAGCAAAAGCACAATGTTTTTGCTGCGTAATTTCTGCTAATACGGTGGCAGATTCAAATTTGATGCAGAAAATTCTGCATCACATTTTTTGCCCATCGGCACAAAGCAACACACACACATGCACACAGATTTATAGAATATATATTATATTTATATACATTATATACATATATGAAGACATTCACAAGCATAAATATACTTATACACAAATCCTATACTCACAAAATTGTACACACAATTATATACAAACATGCACAATTATAAACACCGATCAAATGCACACATACAATCATACACACACAATCATAAACACAATCATATACACCAATCATATATACACACAGACACATATATACATACAATCATAAACACACAATCATATACACAGACTCATATATACACACATTTACACACAGACACAATCATACACAGACATACACACATATTGGTGTTTTTTGTTACTTTTGTTGCCTGGGGACCGACTCAGCTGACAGCTCTTCTCTTCTCCCGTGCGCCCGCAGCCTTACACACTTGCTAGCAGCAAATCCTCCTGGGCAGGAATCAGGCCGGGTGCCCAGTTCTGCAATGATTAGAATACCCGGCGGTGGCGCGCTGTGCTGACGTCATTGCAACACTTGGCCACGCACAACAAACTGCTCACAGTGTTCTCTAATGTACAATGATGGAGATGGCGCATCACTGTACAGCAGAGAGCACCGTGAGCAGTTTGTTGTGCGTGGCCATTTCTAATACAGCCGCAGCTACTCCCCCGACACTGAGTCTGGATTCAGCGGCCGCTGTGGTGCGGCGCCGCTCACAGGCTGTGCACGGCAGTGATGGGCAGCACCGGCTGCAGGCACACTCACAGAGCCGAGCTGAGAACTCACACAGCATCGGTCTGCCGCCTGCAACGTGTGCTGGCCGGGGGGGAAACAGGCCTCCTTGCTCCAAATGGACACCCCCCCCGCCAGCACGCCCGGGCCCCTCTGGCCCTGTTTAAATGGACACGCCCACTCCAATAATTGCAGGGCCCTAACGGCCCTAACGTAGGCCCTGATGGGGACAGAGACAGTGCATGGGGCCCCAGACAGCACACAGAGATCCCAGGCAGCGCACAGGGGGCAGAGACAGCACACAGGGGCCCCAAGCAACACACAGGGGCCCCAGACATAGCACAGGAGGTCCCAGATAGCGCACAGGGGGAAGAGACATCGCACGGGGGCAGAGACAGCGCACAGGGGTGCAGAGACAGCTCACAGGAGCCCTGCAAGCTGTCTCTTCCCCCCCTTGCGTGCTGTCTCTGCCCCCCTGTGCGCTGTCTCTGCCACCCTGTGCGATGTCTTTGATCCCCGTGCGCTGTCTTGATCCCCGTTCTTGAGTATATCACTCAATCCTATGCGATGTCTGGGGCCCCTGTGCCATGTCTAGGGCTCCTGTGCCATGTTTGGGGCCTCTTGCACTGTCTGGGGCCCATTGCGCTGTCTCTGCCCCCTGTGCGCTGCCTGGGGCCCCTCTGCACTGCCTGGGGCCCCCGTATGTTAGTTGGGGCCTCGCATGCTGCCTGGGATCCTGTGCGCTGTCTCTGCCCCCCTGTGCACTGTCTGGGCCCTGTGCACTGTCTCTGACCCTCGTGTGCTGACTGGGATCCCTATGTGCTGTCTGGGGCCCTGTGCACTGTTTCTGCCCCCCCTGTGCACTGTCTGGGGCCCCATGCGCTGTCTGGGGCCCCGTGCGCTGTCTGGGCCCCAGGCCTAGACCAATTTATACTCTGGGGTATAGTTTGGCCTTGGCTATAATATACCCAGGGTACATTCTGTCCCAGAGTAGTATAATCTGGGCTAGGCCACTTTAATCCCGGGTATATTCTGGGTGGGGGGTTAATCTCCCAATGTATTGTTATCTCTCTATAAATCACTTGTAAAGCTGTATCTAGAATATGGGATCCAGTTTTGGGCTCCACATTTTAAAAAGGATATTCAGAGGTTAGAGTCAGTTCAAAGTTGGCAACTAGATTACTACAAGGAATGGAAGGCCTCCCCAATGGTGAGAGGTTGGTTTGTTTAGCTTAGAAAAAAAGACATCTCAGAGGAGATCTCATTTATACGAATAAATACATGTGTGGTCAAGACAAAGGACTGGCATATTCCAAAGACAATACTAAGGGCCAGGGGGCACTCGCTGGCTGTGGAAAAAATGTGATTCCGGCAGCTACATAGGAAAGGGTTCTCTACAGTTAGAGTTTACAGACTGTGGAATACTCCACCGCAAGAAGGAGTAATGGCCGACACTATAAAAAAGAACCAGATGTCTTCCTCAGTACACATACCATTGTGGGTCATAGATGATTTTAAGACAAAAAAATGTATAGTTGGAGGAAGGTTGAGTTTGATGCATCCAAGTCATTTTTCGACCTAAGTAACTTTATACTATCAGTATTTGTGTGCCAAAACCAGAAATGTCTTGAACTCACAAAACAGGTGTCAATCTTTCAATTAAAGTCTTTCTCTGTAAATTCCACTCATTCCTATCGAAGGAGAAGTTAGCTACTTTCTTTCTCCGATCAGTCTGATCTATTGTTGAAAGCAGTAATAGAAACGTGAGGGATTTATAACTTTTATTGACTAATTGGAAGACCTGAGAGAGGGCCTAGGACATAGCATCCTTTGGATGACGAAATTTACCTATATAGAAGCTAATATGGTGACAATGCTTGTCCTAGAGACTGTATGCAGGAGAACAATATGTTGCCCAAACAAGGTGTCTTAAAGCCATGTCACACACAGTGACATCGCACCTACGTTGGCTCATGTAAAGGGGCAATGTCGGCGCTGCCGGAAGGTCGCCTGGTTTCAGAGCAGTGCTCTGAAACCAGGCGATCTATCTGGGGTGATGTGCACACATCGCCCGATGTAACCGGCAGCCAGTGAGCTGACAGGCGATGTTGTCCCATTGTCCTGCATCGCCACTGGGGTTTTGAGACACCTCGGCGGCGATGCCGCCTCTCAGCTCGCCCACCCGTCGCCGGAGATGTCTCCCCGTGGACGGGGGGCAACGATGCTGGCGGGGCGCCATAAACGTGCGCTCCCCCGCCCGTCGCCGCCATATCCGGGGCCGTCGCCACATGTGACGGTACCCTTAGAGCTCACTCACACCACTGTATAACGTGGCCGAGTGCTATCAGATGTTTTATCAGATGACACTCGCTTGAATGCTATTCTGTGGGGTAGCATCGATCAGCAATATTTTCTCATGCTGATTCTGATGCTGCAAGTGGCAGCGCAAATCAGAACACACACACCCATTCAAAGCCATGGGTGCATGGAAATCATCGAACTGTACTTAGATTTCTGTAGACTCAAACAATGGAGGTGATGGAGAAATTTTGTTTTCCAGCTTCTCCTTCGAGATAATAGGTTCACACAAAACTTCCGCTCTAGATCAGAGTTTGATCTGAGTGTCCTTAACATAATCGATCTGTTGCATAAGAGAATCAATGCTTGTGTGACAGTAGACTAAAAGTGTGAGGAAATTTTTATATGAAATCCTAAAATGGAATCATCCTGTTATGAACTTGATCCAAAAATTTGCAGGACCCTAGTCCATGTTAATAGTCTATGGTTGTCCGACCATATCTCGGCAAAACCATTTCTACCTGCTGCCAAACCTACTCCGATCTGTAGGTGGTTCCATGAAACAATGATTTTGCACAACAAATCAGATGAGGCACTAGGGATGTCCACAGATAGTATAGCACTCACTGATCTCAGGGAGACCAGTCAAGGAAAACAGTGCGGGCAGCCGGCTAAAGCGCTCAAACACAGTGAAATCCATGATGCATTGCCACCTGTGAATTTGAATATGCAAATGGAGTCCATGGAGCCTCGATTAAGAGTCTCAAACACGGGACTAGCCAGATATCCCTCCAGGGAAGGACCTAGCCCTGGGATGGAATGGAGTCTGTGGAGCCTCGATTAAGAGTCTCAAACACGGGACTAGCCAGATGTCCCTCCAGGGAAGGACCTAGCCCTGGGGTGGAATGGAGTCTGTGGAGCCTCGATTAAGAGTCTCAAACATGGGACTAGCCACCCCAGGGCTAGGTCCTTCCCTGGAGGGACATCTGGCTAGTCCCGTGTTTGAGACTCTTAATCGAGGCTCCACAGACTCCATTCCACCCCAGGGCTAGGTCCTTCCCTGGAGGGACATCTGGCTAGTCCCGTGTTTGAGACTCTTAATCGAGGCTCCACGGACTCCATTTGCACAGATAGTATAGGGATTGCAGGGCCCTGGACTACTGATGTGGCTGTAGGACCAAGGTCCTGCAAAGCTATTTGCTCAACTTTAGACCCTTTGGGTTTAAAATGAAATCTTTAATAACTTGGTGGCAATATTCTCACTCCTCAGTGGTCATCATCAGTATTAGCAGGTCTCCGTTGCGTCGCCGGCTGCTGTGTGTGGATTTTATGTTCTCCAGTAAATAAAGTCTGCACTGTGCTTTCCTATTGTGACGCCCTGCTGGATTCAGTAAGATATTCCATTATATTAATGAGTCAGGTGACCACTAATGATATCGCTGCACATGTCCCCCTCAGCGATGCGCTTATCATAATTACCTTCTGTCATTTTAATAATATTTAATAACACTGGAAAAATCTACTGGAAAATACAGAAAAGCAAAAAATTACACATTTTTAAATTATTTTCAGTCATGTGACTACATGGAAACATTGGTAAAGGTGTCCATTAATACCCACCTTTACCCAATCATGTCTCTACCTTCATGGTAGGGTCTGGAGAGGAGCATCCTGTGCAGACCCATATGATCTTCAAGATTAGGGATGGGCGAGTCTACTCGCTAGGACTCGGGACTCGGCGATTCTGAAGGTACTCGCAGGACTCGTTACTCGGCGAATCTCCCAGCTTGGACTCGCACAGTGACGAGTCCAATGGAATTCAATGGCAATAAGCTTGACTCGTCACAGATACCCGCTGTCAGCAGCGAGTCTGAGCGAGTCTACGATTCCGAGTCCTACGAGTCTACGATTCCGAGTCCTGTATACTGTATTCGGGATTCGGACTCTCGAATACAGAATCTGTTATGTTCCGAGTCAGCACAGCGTGCGTGTTAGGTCAGAAAACTTGTGAAGACAGCCAATCATAGTCAGTAATGGCATAGCAAAGTTGGTTGTGTCAGGACTATGATTGGCTGCTGTCCAGCGTCATGCCTATGTCATCTATGACAGGCAAGGCAGTATATAAGGCTTGTCCCCGCCATTTTGGCCACATTCCTGAGACGATCTGACCTAGTATAGGGAGAGAGAGATATATGCTGGAGCAGATCAGGGATTGTCAGTGTAGGGAAGATTCCTTATATTAACCCAAAAAGCTCTTCTGAGAGCTAGGAGGAGGACGGAGTAGTGCTGTGTAGGCAGGCAGGCAGGGAGGGAAGGAAGGAGAAGCCTTAGAGTGCACACAGGACGGACCTCATAGCTTAGCTTACTCACTCAGCTTTGCCAACAGCTGCAGTCAGAGGCTTAGCTGAGGTGCTGTTTCCTTTTTGTTTTTGCACCAGATCGATTTTTGTTCCTAATAAGCCATAGAGCGTTATTTTTTCTGTGGCAGACCAGTGTGTTGCTGCTAGCACGTACTCCACCTTAGGGAGTGTAGTGTGCGGCTTCACTGCCAAGTGTGAGAGCGCACACTTACCCCGCCAGCAAGTGACGCATTCAGCTAACCTAACCACATCTCGGTGGCTGTGCGCACTTCAAACCAATTTTTTTAGGGAGTGTAGTGTGCGGCTTCACTGCCAAGTGTGAGAGCGCACACTTACCCCGCCAGCAAGTGACGCATTCAGCTAACCTAACCACATCTCGGTGGCTGTGCGCACTTCAAACCAATTTTTTTAGGGAGTGTAGTGTGCGGCTTCACTGCCAAGTGTGAGCGCGCACACTTACCCCGCCAGCAAGTGACGCATTCAGCAAACCTAACCACATCTCGGTGGCTGTGCGCACTTGAAACTAATTTTTTTAGGGAGTGTAGTGTGCGGCTTCACTGCCAAGTGTGAGAGCGCAACACTTACCCCGCCAGCAAGTGACGCATTCAGCTAACCTAACCACATCTCGGTGGCTGTGCGCACTTCAAACCAATTTTTTTAGGGAGTGTAGTGTGCGGCTTCACTGCCAAGTGTGAGAGCGCACACTTACCCCGCCAGCAAGTGACGCATTCAGCTAACCTAACCACATCTCGGTGGCTGTGCACACTTCAAACCAATTTTTTTAGGGAGTGTAGTGTGCGGCTTCACTGCCAAGTGTGAGAGCGCACACTTACCCCGCCAGCAAGTGACGCATTCAGCTAACCTAACCACATCTCGGTGGCTGTGCGCACTTCAAACCAATTTTTTTAGGGAGTGTAGTGTGCGGCTTCACTGCCAAGTGTGAGAGCGCACACTTACCCCGCCAGGAAGTGACGCATTCAGCTAACCTAACCACATCTCGGTGGCTGTGCGCACTTCAAACCAATTTTTTTAGGGAGTGTAGTGTGCGGCTTCACTGCCAAGTGTGAGAGCGCACACTTACCCCGCCAGCAAGTGACGCATTCAGCTAACCTAACCACATCTCGGTGGCTGTGCGCACTTCAAACCAATTTTTTTAGGGAGTGTAGTGTGCGGCTTCACTGCCAAGTGTGAGAGCGCACACTTACCCCGCCAGCAAGTGACGCATTCAGCTAACCTAACCACATCTCGGTGGCTGTGCGCACTTCAAAACAATTTTTTTAGGGAGTGTAGTGTGCGGCTTCACTGCCAAGTGTGAGAGCGCACACTTACCCCGCCAGCAAGTGACGCATTCAGCTAACCTAACCACATCTCGGTGGCTGTGCGCACTTCTAACCAATTTTTTTAGGGAGTGTAGTGTGCGGCTTCACAGCCAAGTGTGAGCGCGCACACTTACCCCGGCAGCAAGTGACGCATTCAGCTAACCTAACCACATCTCGGTGGCTGTGCGCACTTCAAACCAATTTTTTTAGGGAGTGTAGTGTGCGGCTTCACTGCCAAGTGTGAGCGCGCACACTTACCCCGCCAGCAAGTGACGCATTCAGCTAACCTAACCACATCTCGGTGGCTGTGCGCACTTCAAACCAATTTTTTTAGGGAGTGTAGTGTGCGGCTTCACTGCCAAGTGTGAGCGCGCACACTTACCCCGCCAGCAAGTGACGCATTCAGCTAACCTAACCACATCTCGGTGGCTGTGCGCACTTCAAACCAATTTTTTTAGGGAGTGTAGTGTGCGGCTTCACTGCCAAGTGTGAGCGCGCACACTTACCCCGCCAGCAAGTGACGCATTCAGCTAACCTAACCACATCTCGGTGGCTGTGCGCACTTCAAACCAATTTTTTTAGGGAGTGTAGTGTGCGGCTTCACTGCCAAGTGTGAGCGCGCACACTTACCCCGCCAGCAAGTGACGCATACAGCAACACCTAACTCCAACTCGGTGACTGTGCATTCGTCTACAATGTCTCAAAAAAAAACAATTACCAAAAAGGATGTTGCAAAGGGACAGGGACGAGCTCGTGGCCGCAGCAGTCTTGCCCAAGAAGGCACTGGTACAAGTACACAGCCTAGGATTGATAGAACGTCCTTTTTTCTACCTAGAAATCCCAGTACTCAAAGAAAACGTGTGTTGAGGCCGGATGAGCATGACAAGATAACATCTTGGATGGCTCAGATGCCCTCGACCACTGGTTCTTGCAGTACGCAATCATCCGTGGCAAGACATTCTAGTGTCGCTACAGACAATGCAGCGCCATCCAATCCTCAAAGTCGTCATATTGCCTCAACCCATCGGCAGCCAGAGGAAAATTTGGATATGGACCTTGGTCACTCGGATGACTTATTCGGTTCTTATCAAGGGGTTTCTTTGTCACTGCCTGACGAGATACTTGAAGTAGACGAAATGTCTACTCATGGCCAAAGTTTGGAAGTAGCGCGTCCTGAGGAAAGACACTTTCACGAAATGCAAACAGTATCTCAGGAGGTGGATGATGATGAGGATGATGAGACACACATCTCATCTGGCCAGCCTGCTCAGTCAGTTTATCCAGAATCCTTTGAACTGGAAGGGGTGGATGATGACACCACAGATCCTACCTGGATTGCTGAATTGCATAGCCAAGAGAGCAGCCAGGAGGACGAAAGTGGCTATGTACCACTGGCAAAATCACAAAGGCGTACTGTCTCCAGAACACAAACAGTGAGAACAGTTGCCCAAATAGCGTCAACTGTGGCACAAACTGTGCCAACTGTTGCACAAACTGCAAACACAGTTGCCCAAAATGTGTCCACAGTTGGTGTTGAACAGAGTCATCCTCCTCTTCCTCCAATTAAAAATAAAGGACGAACAGCCAGTGTGTGGCAATTTTTTAAGGATAGCCCAACAGTACCAAATATGGTTATCTGTAAGATGTGCCAGGCAAGGCTTAGCAGAGGCACGGTAAAAGGAAACCAGAGCACCAGCAGTATGCGCAAGCATATGTCTCTTAAGCACCCAATTCAGTGGGCACCCTATCAGGGTTCAAAATCAGTGCCTTCTGATCCAAACACTTCCAGGCCACCTCAGATACATCCTTCACCAGCAAGTGTTCAGGCTTCAGCTCCTGCTCAAGCGTACTCCTCCCAAGGTGCTTTACAAGACAGACATGACAGTAGTCAATCCTCTTGTCAGTCTGGTCCAAACGTGCAGTTGTCTGTGCCACAGCTGTATGAAAGACAGCGGAAGTTCCAACCGACACACCCATATTCCCAAAAAGTGACAGCGAAAATAGCCAAGTTGTTAGCTGTGGAAATGCTGCCGTTTAGGCTTGTGGGTACAGAGTCTTTTCGGGAGTTGATGGCTGAGGCAGCACCACGATACTCTGTACCCAGCCGGTACTTTTTCTCACGTAGTGCCGTTCCCGTCTTACACCAGCACGTGGTTAACAACTTAAAACGTGCTTTAACAAATGCTGTCACCGCCAAAGTCCACCTAACAACGGACACGTGGACAAGTAGTTGTGGACAGGGCAGATACATTTCACTAACGGCTCACTGGATCAACCTGGTGGAGAGTGTCCCAACTTCTAAAACTGTACCATCTGACATACTTCCAACTCCACGAATAGCGGGCCCAACATCATTCCGGGTGTCTGCCTCCTCATATATGTCCAGTGCCCAATCTGCTTCTGCCACTTCCTTGTCCACTGCTGAGCCTCAAGCACCATCACGTCCGAGTTGGGAGCTTTGCAGTACTGCTTCTGCAAGGCGACAACAGGCTCTTCTGAAGCTTATCTGCCTAGGTGACACACGTCACACTGCAACAGAGTTGTGGAAAGGTCTCAAGCAACAGACCGATGAGTGGCTGGCCCCACTGGAACTACAACCAGGTCTAGTTGTGAGCGATAATGGTGCAAACCTTGTGGCGGCAATAAAGCACGGTAAACTTGTACATGTGCCTTGCATGGCTCATGTCCTGAACCTGGTAGTTCAGAAATTCCTCAAAATATACCCAGAGTTATCTGAGCTACTGGATAAGGTGAGGCGAATTTGCGCCCACTTTAGACATTCGTCCACAGCAGCTGCAAGTCTTTCTGCCCTTCAAATCCAATTTAACTTGCCGAAACACAGGCTAATTTGCGACATGCCTACGCGATGGAACTCCACCTTCCATATGCTGGCAAGGTTTAATGAGCAGCAGAAGGCAATAGCGGAATTTCAGCTGCAACATGCCCGTCAACCTGGAAGTCATACCACACACATCGGTACTTTCGAGTGGGTCTGGATCGCTGACCTTTGCGAGTTGCTGGATAACTTCGAATACTGTACCAAACTCGTCAGTGGGGATCAGTCGATTATAAGTCTCACCATCCCCATGCTCTGCCTGCTCCAAGAATCCCTATTGAATCTCAAAACAGATGCTTTGAGAGCACAGCGGATGGCTATGGAGCCAGAATTGAACATCGCTGATCCTAGCCACCCTAGCCAATATCAGCAGGCTACATTGGTTCAGGAAGATGGTGATGAGGGTGATGATGAAGAAGATTTATTTTTCTCTGGTACTGATGTGAACCCTGATGGGACTCCCAACCCTACGTTTATGTCGGTACAGCATGGGTGGGCTGAAGAGGAGGAGGCGGACACCGATTTAGAGGCCACGACGCGTAGTGATCTTCATTCTGTTGTAACCGAGGAGATGAGTCTTTGCAGCTTAGCACACATGGCTGAAGTAATGTGTCAATGTGTCTCCAAAGATCCACGCGTCATACACATCTATGACAGCGACCTCTACTGGTTGTCAACGTTTTTGGACCCACGGTACAAAGACAAATTTCAGTCGCTGCTGTCGCACTCATCCAGGGGCTTAACGATGGATCATGTAAAGAGGGTTCTTCTTGATATTTTGCTGGCAATATCACCGTCTGAATCCGCTATACATCGAAGAACCAGCTCTTTCCAACAGCAGCCTTTGGTTGGGACACAAACGCCATCAATGACAAGAAGAGGTGGGGGTAAGATGTCCGCCAACTGGGCGATGTTCAACAGACCTTCCAATCAAGAACGTAATTTGCCTACGGTGACCTTGAGTAGGAGACAACAATTGTCCAACATGGTGCAGCAGTATCTCAGTGACAGTACCAGCTTCCTAACCGACCCTTCTGTACCCTTTAATTACTGGGTTTCCAAGCTGCACACTTGGACTGAGCTGTCATTGTATGCCTTGGAGGTGCTGGCATGCCCAGCTGCTAGTGTGACATCAGAGCGTGTTTTCAGTGCCGCTGGGGGTATAGTCACTGATAGAAGGTCCCGCCTCACCACAGAAAATGCCGACAGGCTCACTCTAATTAAATTCAACAAGGATTGGATATCATCACAGTTCGTAAGCCCTCCTGACGACAGTACACAATCCTAGATTAACCTAATCATAATTTATATGATTGGGATATTGCGCTGTTAACAATATGCCCATTTTGGACAGGAATTAATGACAAGTCCCGTAGCTCTGTTGATTTCATTCGGCACCCAGTCCAAGCAATAATATGCTATGGGCCAAGCGCCCTGCTTTATGTAAAAAAATACTTTATTAAGCCCTTTGGGCTAATTTTTTGAGGCACCAAGCCTAGGACTGCATAGTTGGCCTTGCTTCTTCTATGCTCCTAGTCCAAGCAATAATATGCAATGGGCCAAGCGCCCTGCTTTATTTATAAATAGACTTTATTAAGCCCCTTGGGCTAATTTTTTGAGCCACACAGGCTAACAAGCTTATCATGCTTTGGGAGACACCCTGGCTAACAAGCTTTTTATGGCCCTTAGGCCTACATTTATACCAAAAATGGGATACAGCCCCTTGGGCTAATTTTTGGAGCCACCCAGGCTAACAAGCTTATCATGCTTTGGGAGACACCCTGGCTAACAAGCTTTTTATGGCCCTTAGGCCTACATTTATACCAAAAATGGGAAACAGCCCCTTGGGCTAATTTTTGGAGCCACCAAGGCTAACAAGCTTATCATGGTTTGGGAGACACACTGGCTAACAAGCTTTTTATGGCCCTTAGGCCTACATTTATACCAAAAATGGGAAACAGCCCCTTGGGCTAATTTTTTGAGCCACCAAGGCTAACAAGCTTATCATGGTTTGGGAGACACACTGGCTAACAAGCTTTTTATGGCCCTTAGGCCTACATTTATACCAAAGATGGGATACAGCCCCTTGGGCTAATTTTTTGAGCCACCCAGGCTAACAAGCTTATCATGCTTTGGGAGACACCCTGGCTAACAAGCTTTTTATGGCCCTTAGGCCTACATTTATACCAAAAATGGGATACAGCCCCTTGGGCTAATTTTTGGAGCCACCCAGGCTAACAAGCTTATCATGCTTTGGGAGACACCCTGGCTAACAAGCTTTTTATGGCCCTTAGGCCTACATTTATACCAAAAATGGGAAACAGCCCCTTGGGCTAATTTTTGAGCCACCAAGGCTAACAAGCTTATCATGGTTTGGGAGACACACTGGCTAACAAGCTTTTTATGGCCCTTAGGCCTACATTTATACCAAAAATGGGAAACAGCCCCTTGGGCTAATTTTTTGAGCCACCAAGGCTAACAAGCTTATCATGGTTTGGGAGACACACTGGCTAACAAGCTTTTTATGGCCCTTAGGCCTACATTTATACCAAAAATGGGAAACAGCCCCTTGGGCTAATTTTTCCAGGCACCAATCCTATGCCTGCATCGTGGGCGTTGCTTGGACTATCATCCTGCTGGAGCCTGTTGAAGGGTCCCACTGTACGCTCCATACAAAACGCGTAGACGCGATGTGTAGCATGTAGACGTCCCAGCCTCTCACATGTGTGTTCATAGTCTTGTTGCCATAGCGAGGCAGAAAGTAACCCCCCAAACACAGGCACTGTTTGTCAGCAACAGTTGTATGTGGAGTCATGATTTGACACTTAGTAACCAAGGTGACTTCATGCGCCATGCGGGCCGTAAAGTACTTGCTAATGATGCTCTCTCCCCTGTCCCCCACGCCAAATGTCTCGGGGTAATCCTTGACTCCTCCCTCTCCTTCAAGCCCCACCTGTAGTCCCTAACCAAGTCCCTGTGACTCCAACTCAAAAATATTTAACCAATTCGGTCGTTCCTCAATCCTGACACTGCTGAAACACTCATAAATGCCCTCATCATCTCCTGCCTTGACTACTGCAACCTCCTTCGCATAGGTCTCCCTGCCAACTCTCTTGCACCTCTCCAATCTATACTAAACTCTGCTGCCCGACTAATACATCTGTCCTCACGCTACTCCCCTGCCTACCCCCTCTGCCAAGCCGTTCACTGGCCCCTCCGGCCCACAGAGAGCTCACTTTAAAACACTGACCATGACATTCAAAGCCTTACACAACCTATCCCCACCATACATCTCCGACCTGATCTCCCGATACCATCCCTCACGCAACCTGCGTTCATCCCAAGAACTTGTCCTACAGTCCACCCTCATCTCCTCTTCCCACAACCGCATACAGGATTTCTCCCGGTAATCCGCCATGCTATGGAACTCCCCCACCTCATCAGTCAGTCGCCTACCCTCTGAACCTTAAAGATACTTCTAAAGACTCACCTCTTCCGACAGGCCTACAACCTGCCATGACACCCCGCTACACGCCCCACGACCGACACCTTCCCCACCCTATTGTATCCCCACCCACCCCTCGTAGAATGTGAGCCCACGCGTACAGGGTCCTCTACTATTGTACCTATATGACCTTATTGTCTATGTTTATTGTACTTGTCCTTCTCTACCTTTTCCTCATGTAAAGCGCCATGGAACCTATGGGCGCTATATAAATAAATAATTATAATAATTATGATGACTTGAAGCCCAACCACAAAAATAACTCCACATTCATTCCTTGAAAAAATACAGACACAAAGCTGGTTTTTAAAACTGTGTTTAAAAAAAAAAAATGGCAGCACTGTTTGGACATTCCAAAAAATACTACCTTTTAAAATTGTAGTAACAACAAGAACAACAACAAATGGAGCCCTACAGGTCCTGGTAGGTGGGCTGTCCGTCCTGCAAAAGGTCAAGGGCCCCACGTATGGCCTGGCCGAACCCTTCAGGGTGGATCCTCTGAACAGGTGTAGGGAACGGTGGTAGGTCCCTGTTAGCTGGCCACTGGCAGTGAGGCAAAGCCCTGTGGGGTGGGACATGGCTGTCCCGTGTTGTGGGCCTGCCTAGCCTGTTAGAGTTTATTTTCCACCCATCCAAATATTGGAACACATCACCGGGGTCGTTATTTGGCTGACAGGCTTCCAGCACTATCTGTAATGCTGACCTTGCCCGCAGTAGCCTGTCAAATGGAATATTATCCATGAATGGTATAATACTGCGGGCAAAGTCAGCATTACTCTGTTGCACACTTAAATGTGCTGACCCCGGGATCGGACCATAAGCTGGGCCTGGCGCTGGTGGCGTCGGTGGTGGTGCTGGCCCTGCCGCTGGTGGTGGCGGTGGTGGTGCTGGCCATGCCGCTGGTGGTGGCGGTGGTGGTGCTGGCCCTGCCGCTGGTGGGGGCGGTGGTGGTGCGGACCCTGCCGCTGGTGGCGGTGGTGGTGGTGGTGGTGGCGGGGACGGCGGTGGTGGTGTTGATGGCCCTGCCGCTGGTGGGGGCGGTGGTGGTGCGGACCCTGCCGCTGGTGGCGGTGGTGGTGGTGGTGGTGGTGGCGGGGACGGCGGTGGTGGTGTTGATGGCCCTGCCGCTGGTGCCGGCGGTGGTGGTGCTGGCACGGCCGCTGGTGGCGGCGGTGGTGGTGCTGGCCCTGGCGCTGCTGGCGGCGATGCTGGTGGTGGTGGTGGCGGCGGCGGCGGCGACGGCGGTGGTGGTGGTGGCGCCGGCCGTGGTGGTGGTGGTGGGTTTACTCCACGCCGCCTTCTGTTTGGAGGTGGAGGATTAGCAGCACGCCGCCCTCTGTAGTAAGCTTCTCTGTGGGTAAAGTAAAAAAAAATTTGGTGAATGCATTGCATTTGGAAACAAAAACATAGGTCAAACATTAAGTTGCACGCTTTTTAGACTCTGTGTATCTGTGTATTCTTAATCAGATATTTGTTATTATTATGAAATAATAACCAACTGTACATAACATAAAGGAATACGTGACTTTCTTTGCTAATTCCATACTAATACATAATTTTTCACCCCCTGATTACCCCCCCCCCCCCCATCCCATCTAATCTAGACGATCAATAACACCAATGGTTCACATGAAAAAAAAAAGTCCCCCTGACTTCACTTTTAACTTGACATACTTAATTCACAAAACTTTTAGCTTATATCATCTATATAAAGCAGGGAAGGGGTTGAAAGGTATACAATATATATATATCTATTATATAATCACGAATGGATTTCGCGCACCACACTCGCATGCGACTCGCCGTGGTCATGTGGATACGAACGAAGCATTGGCCGCGCAGCGGCCATTGCGAGCAGCTCTAAGGCGACTCGCTATGCCCGCGCAGCGGGCATGGCGAGTCGCCTTAGCAGCGCGAAGCATTGGCCGCGAAGCGGCCATTGCGAGTCAGAGACTCGCTCTGCTAGAATCCCGATGCATTGTGCATCGGGCACCCATCTAGTATAATATATTTATATAATCGGGAGTTTGAAATTCCGGCACTGTAGCCGAATCCCAAACTCCTTAGCGTCACTGCGAGCGGAGACGCGTATGCGCCTTGGCGAGCCGCAGACGCTTAACTCACACAGCCGCTATAGCGTTTTCTCGAGCGGCCTCGCGCCCTCCGCTCACAGCAAGACCTGCGCCCCTCACAGCGCCCAATCCGCCCCGGCATGCTGGCATTTGTACTTCCCCCGTCTGTGCACCCACAGGTCTTAGCAGATCACTGATGCTGACAGCGGGGGGGGACAACACAGACAATCAAATCAGGAGGAGGTCAGTGTCAGGAGGAGATGACAGCCGCCCGCCGGGGCCTGTGACACTGCAGAGGTCACAGCGGGGCTGTGTGTGCGGACAACGGGGAGGCCGGGGGCTACGGACGTACCGGACACGTCCTCTGCTCCTGGAGATGTGCCGCGGTTCCGCGCTCGCAGCGTATCTGACGCGGGAGCCGCGCTCACCACGCCCTCTGCCAAACAACCCACACCTCTCACTAACCTCCTGCAGCTAACCACACCCCATGTTTACCTTTGCCATGATGTCATTTAGCTGCGGCCGCTATCTTTAATAAGGTCAGTAATGATGGCAGTAATCGGATCTCTGCTCCCTCTAGCACGCCCCAACACTGTAGCACCATCTATTAACCCTATTCTCATCACCTATATACTCTGCTACCCACTGAGCCGCCTGTATACTCTGCTACCCACAGACCCGCCTGTATACTCTGCTACCCACAGACCCGCCTGTATACTCTGCTACCTCAGACCCGCCTGTATACTCTGCTACCCACAGACCCGCCTGTATACTCTGCTACCCACAGACCCGCCTGTATACTCTGCTACCCACAGACCCGCCTGTATACTCTGCTACCCACAGAGCCGTCTTTATACTCTGCTACCTCAGACCCGCCTGTATACTCTGCTACCCACAGAGACGCCTGTATACTCTGCTACCTCAGACCCGCCTGTATACTCTGCTACCCACAGACCCGCCTGTATACTCTGCTACCCACAGAGCCGTCTTTATACTCTGCTACCTCAGACCCGCCTGTATACTCTGCTACCCACAGACCCGCCTGTATACTCTGCTACCTCAGACCCGCCTGTATACTCTGCTACCCACAGACCCGCCTGTATACTCTGCTACCCACAGACCCGCCTGTATACTCTGCTACCCACAGACCCGCCTGTATACTCTGCTACCCACAGAGCCGTCTTTATACTCTGCTACCTCAGACCCGCCTGTATACTCTGCTACCCACAGACCCGCCTGTATACTCTGCTACCCACAGAGCCGTCTTTATACTCTGCTACCTCAGACCCGCCTGTATACTCTGCTACCCACAGAGACGCCTGTATACTCTGCTACCTCAGACCCGCCTGTATACTCTGCTACCCACAGACCCGCCTGTATACTCTGCTACCCACAGAACCGTCTTTATACTCTGCTACCTCAGACCCGCCTGTATACTCTGCTACCCACAGACCCGCCTGTATACTCTGCTACCTCAGACCCGCCTGTATACTCTGCTACCTCAGACCCGCCTGTATACTCTGCTACCCACAGACCCGCCTGTATACTCTGCTACCCACAGACCCGCCTGTATACTCTGCTACCCACAGAGCCACGTGTATACTCTGCTACCCACAGAGCCGAAATGGAACCTAATGTATATATTAATAAATAATACTAAATGTACACAACAGTGCTGCAGACACATACCTTGGCATACGGGCCACCGGGTGAAGGAAGGACAGCCGGTCATAAAAGTGGTAGTGGTTGAGCAATGGAGCGGCTCCCGGTTGTCTCTCTGAGTACTGCCGGTACTGCTTCTTATGCTGGTCCCGGCAGCTCCTCCACCGTTTTTTAAGATGGTCAACTGTGAAATGATTTGAAACCGGGTTTAGAGATGTGTAATATTTGAAACAACAAAAGTATGTGTACAAATCAACAATAACATTTTATTCATTTTGTGTGTGTAATGTGTATACAAGGCACAGTGACACGACAGTGTGGAACATCATCAACAGCATTACGGACATTGAGCTCACGTGGCCACAATCACAAATGAGGCAGGACACATGTCAACGCATAGAGAATGTAATAGTGCGGGCACCAGACTCTGGTCATTAGTGGTATTTATATACACCCAACCCCTTGGCCGAAAGAGCCAGGAGGATCAGACATTAAACTCATTGTACTGTTGTGACCCCATCCAAATATAGGCAACTATGCGGTGGAGCATGATAACACATTCAGGGTCCTGTATACCCTGCTATGGGGGCCCTGTATTCCCACTGCTGGGGGCCCTGTAAACCCACTGGGCCACTGTCTACCCACTGCTGGGGGCCCTGTATACCCACTGCTGGGGGGGCCTGTACACACACTGAGGGCCCTGTATACAGGGACTGACTGGCACCCTACAGTTTGGGTCGCAACCCTCCCTCACCGGCCCGACACAGGTGAGGACGGGGGGTGGGTGATGACTGGCGGCCGCCTCACAGTCACCGCAGCTCCCGCATTCTCCTATGGCTCGCTCCCAGCCGCAGCCTCGCACTCCTCACAGCCGCTCGCTAACAGTCGCAGCCGCACGCCACTCACAGACGCTCACTCCCGGACGCAGCTGCGTGCTGATGACGTCATCGCGCGCCCAGGAGCTTCCGTTTCCGCCTGCTGCTTCAGGGACATGCGGATTATTCATGCTCCTGCAGCCGCATGACCCGTGGCACCTGGGCCAGTCCGCCCCTGCCTGTATACCACAATATGGGGGGATGTATACCCATCTGGGGGCCTGTATACTCTGCAGGGGGAGGTGTATACTCTACTGGGGGGCTGTCTACCAGTGATAGCCGCTGTATACCAGGATGGCGGTGAATATGTTTTCATAGTTTTTCGGGGCAAAAATAGGGGGGTCGGCTTATACACGGGTCGGCTTATACACGAGTATATATACAGTAAATGCAATATATAACGTGTAAACTCATTTAACTTACTTAGATTGCTCTGTTCCTCATGGTCACTCCGATGGAACGCAGGGAACATCTCTTGGGCGATCTCTCTCCAGGCTGTATTAATTTGGGTCGTATCCCCATAGTCAGGATCTGTAGGGAGCCATAGAAATGGACGAGCCTCCACAAGTGCAATAAGACGCAGTGTGTTCACCGTGCCACGTCCTGCTGCCATGATTGCACTGATGAATGGATTGCTCTGTGTGTGCGCCTGTCAGCGCGACTCGCTTCCTGTTTCCTTAAAGCATGGTGTGTGCTGGAGAATCGCTTCCCTCGCATCATCGGCTACAAGCCTCAAAATAAGAGAAAAACCTGCGAGTTTGGACTCGCACACTTTCAGAGACACATCAGCGAGTTGTAAATGTCATTATTCGCTATTACTCGGGTCCCTATTCATTAACATTGGACTCGCTGGACTCGCAACGAGTCCCGAGTCCTTGACTCGGACTCGTTGGGGTCTTGCGATTCCGAGTCTTTTCGGACTCGCCCATCTCTATTCAAGATGACTACAGACAAGAGATAGGCATCGTCAGGTTGACTCACCGTCAGCCGGTGGACTCCGGTTTAGACAGGCTGTAGCTCCTTCCTCCTTGTCACGGGTGGGCCGCGCCTGCCGGTAGTGGGGCCCGGTTGAGTGCAGATCAAAAGTGAAGACGTCTTGTAGGAACAGATTAAAGGGGTTTAATTTATTCGTGACGCCACCTATGAGTAGTTTCGGTAATCGTTACCGACGCTGCGGAACCTCCGGGGGATAGACAGCAGCAAGATGGAACGCTCCCCACAGGCTGAGCGGTGAGCCCCGGAGGCTGGAGCTGCTTAAGATGTTGTGCGGCAGCTGCGGTTACCTTGTAGTGCGGACGGACAGTTCATAAGGAAGCACGGACACAGTAAGTCTCTGCAACGGGTCTTTACTGTAACCAGCAGGCAGTACATGGTATACAGTTCACGGGTAGTGGACCGGGTGGACTCAGCAGTGATGGTGTCCCTCAGAGATCCGCAAGTGTTCCTCCATTCTAGCTAAGTGTTTTGCCATTGTCGCCCAGGAATACCAGATCGGGTACGGGGAGGCTGCTTCAATGCCCTATCCAAAATATACGTTGTGGATGTTTTGGAGAGCCTTGGATCCCTCGGTGGGTACACCGCTGGTTAGACGACTGGAAGTTGGCTGGTGGTGGGGTGCTCCTGTGAAGCTGCTCCTCCACGCTTCTGGTTCGCGTAGCAGAGGTGAACTGCTGCCAGCTTCGGTACCAGTGAACCGGCTGTGAGTTTTTGGGCACGGGATATTTTGGAACCCGTGGTTAATGATGCCCGATCTCGGTTGTTGAGGCCTCAGGTGCTGACACCCGACCGGTGACGGCTCGGGGGCTGCACGGGGTGCGGAGCCCCCGCTCCTACTCCAAGTTGTAGAGTTCTCAGGTCAAGTTCTAGACTCCTTCTCTTCGACTAAGGGTCTGTACTCCCTACACACTTCCCTAGCACTCCGCCCACCAGGACCCTGGGTTGGCCCTCTGTTCTAGGTGATGCATGCAGGGTTGGATCTCAAAGTTAACCAGATCACTGCTGTGTCAGAGAATATTGCGGCTGCATTTATGGCTGCAATACCCTCTTGTGACGCACTCGTTGCGGGGCGCCACACTCCCCCTTGGTTTAATACGCTTGTCCCCAAGCGTCACACTACCCACATTACAGAGGTTTTTATATTTTATAACAGGTAATACACTTTTATTAATGACAGGTCATTATGTTGCATAAAAGTGAAACAGTAGATAAACAGGTTAACACATTGCACGGACCCGGCGGGCGGTCGGCTGTCCTTAGGTAAAAGTTCAGGCTGTAGCCGCCAAGTCGCGGTGTTATTTGCAAACAGGAAGAAGTCTCTTGGTGGAAAGTTCAATCAACAAAGTCACTTATGGAGGGCAGTGTTCCGGACTCGTATAGCGAACCATCCGTCACAGCATATATGTCGCTCATAGGTTACAATGTCCCCTCTATATAAGTCTCGGTTAGGATGCCCTCGCGGTAGGTGCGACTCCACATCACGGCGCCCCACGAATACTTCAGTACTCACACCCTCCTCCCTTACAAATCCCCACCCGGTGGATAAGTTAAAGGTGCTCACCCGTCCGGTTTTACGGAACTCATCAGGCAATGGAGATTGGTGGCGGGCTTCAGCGCGGGCCTGCATGTTGGCGTGCAGCCGAGCGTGCCACTCCTCCCTTCGGATGCGACGTACCTCTTCGTCGGAGTGGTGCGGCGTGTGGATACAGTCACTACGGCGTGATGGTTGTTGAACAGCTCGAGCTTGGTGGGCAGTCTGGAGCAGAGCCTGGTTTAACGGAACCGGAGAAGATGTTGCTGCGGCGGCACTCGACCAGTGTACCCGAGCAGATCGCCCGGCAGAAGGATTCTTGGTGTCTCCCCAGGCGAACCCGGTGTAGAGGTCCTCAGCTTGGCTGTAGGTCTCGTCGTCATCATCCTCGATCTCTTCCTCGATGACTGCGTCGGGCTGCTCGGCTGACGGAGATGATGGAACGGAATCCTCTGGGTCGATGGGTGGCTGTGCTGCAAAGTTCTCCTCGAGGTCGTCTTGCAGGGCTTCCAAGCTGCCTGCCTCTTCTTCCGTAGCAGCGGGAAGTGGTGTTTCGATCCCGGTCACCAGGTAGGCCTCGGTAATTGCAGAGGAGGCCTCCGGTTCAGGGGAGAAACAGGCGACAGTCTCAGTAGTGTGGAAACTAGTCGCGGGTTCCGCAAGTGGAACCAGATATATGTCGGCTTCTTCGGTGGAGCGTATTGGAAGCTCCGGCTCAGGAACGGGGTCGGCTGCGATTTCAATCGCTGGAACGAGTTGAGCTGTGGCCTCCACTGGAATGATGCAGTCTATGGGCTCCGGTGACGAAGCAGGACAGGTGGTGGGCGACGGTGAGGCGGTTGAGAAGCTGGCGATGTCGTCTGGGCCTGGAGAAGCTGTACCCGGTCGGCTCTGCTGCATCGCATGATGGAGTCTTCTGCCTAGGGTCGCACTCCAGCTGCGAATCGTCCACTCCACAGTCTCAAGTAACCGCACCCGGAGGTCTTGTAGAGCCTCTAGCCAAAAGTCGGGGCTGCCGTCAATGGTAAGGGCAGGACACGGACCCGGTTGGCTTGTGGCTGCTCTGGCCTCCGCCTCGACCTCCCGCATTAGGTCTTGGAGTCTCGTGCTGGCCATTCTCTTCTTTGGAGGGAACCACACCCGTTCAACCGGTAACCGTTCTGGTAGTGAGCTGGTGAAGAAAGGTCTGCGACACTCCCATTTCCTGTGGGCTTTTTGTAGTCCAATGGTGGGAAAAGTCTTTGGGGTCCGCCCCCATGGTTGATTTGAGCAATCAGGGCGGACAAAGAGTTTGGCGCCTTTTGCCTTTAGCCCTCCCACGATGAGGGGCGGTGGTTCAACCCTGGGCTTGCACGTGGCGGATTCTCCATCTTGGGCGCCATCTTGGCGGGAAAATTCTTTTAGGGACGAACAAAGTCCAAATTGTAGACAATAAAGTCATTTTTAAGCACATTATACCCGTTAGGGAACGGGCCTGCCTGTATCCTGTTCGTGACGCCATTTTCTGACTCACCGTCAGCCCGTGGACTCCGGTTTAGACAGGCTGTAGCTCCTTCCTCCTTGTCACGGGTGGGCCGCGCCTGCCGGTAGTGGGGCCCGGTTGATTGCAGATCAAAAGTGAAGACGTCTTGTAGGAACAGATTAAAGGGGTTTAATTCATTCGTGACGCCACCTATGAGTAGTTTCGGTAATCGTTACCGACGCTGCGGAACCTCCGGGGGATGGACAGCAGCAAGATGGAACGCTCCCCACAGGCTGAGCGGTGAGCCCCGGAGGCTGGAGCTGCTTAAGATGTTGTGCGGCAGCTGCGGTTACCTTGTAGTGCGGACGGACAGTTCATAAGGAAGCACGGACACAGAAAGTCTCTGCAACGGGTCTTTACTGTAACCAGCAGGCAGTACATGGTATACAGTTCACGGGTAGTGGACCAGGTGGACTCAGCAGTGATGGTGTCCCTCAGAGATCCGCAAGTGTTCCCTCATTCTAGCTAAGTGTTTTGCCATTGTTGCCCAGGAATACCAGATCGGGTACGGGGAGGCTGCTTCAATGCCCTATCCAAAATATACGTTGTGGATGTTTTGGGGAGCCTTGGATCCCTCAGTGGGTACACCGCTGGTTAGACGACTGGAAGTTGGCTGGTGGGGTGCTCCTGTAAAGCTGCTCCTCCACGCTTCTGGTTCGCATAGCTGAGGTGAACTGCTGCCAGCTTCGGTACCAGTGAACCGGCTGTGAGTTTTTGGGCACGGGATATTTTGGAACCCGTGGTTAATGATGCCCGATTCCGGTTGTTGAGGCCTCAGGTGCTGACACCCGACCGGTGACGGCCCGGGGGCTGCACGGGGTGCGGAGCCCCCGCTCCTACTCCAAGTTGTAGAGTTCTCAGGTCAAGTTCTAGACTCCTTCTCTTCGACTAAGGGTCTGTACTCCCTACACACTTCCCTAGCACTCCGCCCACCAGGACCCTGGGTTGGCCCTCTGTTCTAGGTGATGCATGCAGGGTTGGATCTCAAAGTTAACCAGATCACTGCTGTGTCAGAGAATATTGCGGCTGCATTTATGGCTGCAATACCCTCTTGTGACGCACTCGTTGTGGGGCGCCACAAGGTTCTTTCGGCAGACTACTTTTTTTACCCAAATTCGTGTTCATATGTTTTAAACAGGGCTACTGCTTCTGCCTAACTTTTTTTTGTCAGAAGTTTATCTCTATAGAAATCCCTACAGCCTGATCCTTTTTCCTGCAATATCATCTGTCGAGGAAGAGATTGAAGCCCCCATAAATATCAGATAGTTGGTTTGTTCTCCTAAAATTGGAAGGTTCAGGTGACTTCTTTATAATGTGCATAAAAGCATGTGTTAAGGGAGGAGAACCATTTAGACTTTTTCAAGGGCCTTAAAGCCCTTCCACCTGAACAGTATCTAAGGATTAAGGTACCTTTACACGGCGCTACAGAAGGTTGAAACAACCGGGTTACGGAGACAAATGTATCTTGCACCGTCAAATCAACCCGCGGTAGCGGCGTGTAAACTAGCTTGTTGCTACCCGTCACTGTCGACACCTGTTTCAGAGCAGTGCTCTAAAACAGGTTGATTTCAACCCGATTGTAGCGGCATCTGAATACGGTAGGGTAAGGTTTTTTCGTCACCTAGTTAACTCCCTGGGGCGTGACACAGCCTCCGGTATACCGCCCCCCCTTCAGCGATCATTGGTGGAAGCTCCTGCGTTACGATTGGTTGTCGCTGCATAGGGCGGCATATTTAATGCGCTGGCTGGCCAATCATGATGCTATTGCATTGTCCAATCATCATACGAGCGTCTCGTAATCCACAACTCTGGCACGCCTATGTGTTGTCCCTGCTGCCCCAGGTCCGCCCATATTACCTTCTGTAGCGGCGTGTAAATGAGGGACGGTGCTCTACAGAAGGTAACTTGTGGCACCCAGCGGTGCCTCCAGGGATAGATTAAACCTTCTGTAGAGCACCTTGTAGCGGCGTGTAAAGGCGGTATTGGGTACCGTTTGCAACCGTTGGTGCGGGCTCGTGCACGTGAGACACCCAGTTGTTTCTAACCTTCTGTAGCGGCGTGTAAAGGTACCTTTATGGATAAAATTTTCAAATGCCTTTCTTTGGTCATGAAGGTCCCAATGTCCCATTGCTCAGACTCCAGTTCAAAATCCTAACCATGACATACAAAGCCATCCACAACCTGTCTCCTCCATACATCTATGACATGGTCTCCTGGTACTTACCTACATGCATCCTGTAGTCCTCTCAAGATCTCCTTCTCTGTTCCCCTCTTATCTCTTCTTCCCACAATCGCATACAAGACTTCTCTTGAGCATCTCCCATACTCTACCTTTTGCTGCAACACATCAGACTCTCGCCTACCATGGAAACCTTGAAAAGGAACCTGAAGACCCACCTCTTCCAACAAGCCTACAACCTGCAGTGATCCTCAGTCGATGAAACCACCACATGACCAGCTATACCCTCTCCTAGTGTGGCACTCTGTGACCAGGGCGGCCACAGGGTGGTGAACTGCAGCCAGGTAAGGTACAGACGGTTGACTGAAAAACATCCACACAGATACATACACCGACCCTACGCCTAGGACTCTAGGTTAGGCAAGAGGTAGCAGAGGTTGAGAGTAATGTGGGTGGAGCGTAGAGCAGCACTAAACAAGTGGGTGGAGAGATCAACAATAGAAAACCCTGGCAACACCTAGTTTAGACACACATTCCCAGGAGGAGAGGTTCCCTGGAGGATGCAGAATCCTAGAGGCAATATTCCTAGGAGAGAAAGCTTGCTCCATAGCCGGAGGCGAGGGGTAAGAAGCCAAAAAGCAATGACACCCGACAGTGAGAAAGAGGGAGCCTGGTGATCCCACAGTCATACTTGGGACACTGGAGGCTAGGCCGCTATAGCCAGAGAGCCGGCTCTGTAGAGATGACCGGGATACTCTAAGATCCTAATCATGAGACACACCCACGTGGGGCAGGTACTCCATGCCCTGCAGCCTACCTGCAACCACGGACTAGGAACGCAGTCATCAGACTAGGGCTAGTGACCCTGACAGAGAGGGAATATTCACTCAAAAGCCCATGAAGGCCAGGCCAAACCCATGAGTGAGGAGACAGAGAGGGACAAGGTCCTGAAAGGACTTGAGGGAAGCAATGCAGAGGAGCTGCCTGAGCTGCATCATCCAGTTACCCGGAGCAGTGCTAAAGTGTGAGGACTGTAACTTGGAAGAGCTGAAAGAACTGTAACTAAGAAATACGGCAGCGGTGGTTCTACTACCCACATACCCCGGGTGGCATCACGACAAAATCCCCTGTAAATCCACCCAGAGACAGTACACCCCGGTCTTGAGTACCCCGATCCTTAGCGTGCGACACTAGTGTATCATCACCAATTCCATGTAGACTGTGAGCCCTCGTGGGCAGGGTCCTCTCTTATCACCTAGTGTATTCTCAGCCATCACTTGAAGACTGAGTCCTCGCAGGCAGGGTTCTCTCTCCTCTCCTACTGTATCATCACCCATCCATTGTAGAATGTGAGCGCTCATGGGCAGTGTCCTCTCTCCTCCTGTACCTGTCTGTGCCTTGTATTGCTCATAAATATTGTACTTGTGTGTGTATGCCCCTTTCACACGCAAAGCGCCATGGAATAAATGGCACTATATTAATAAATAATAATAATATGGCACATGGATGGGCCAGTCTATTGGTCAATGTGGTAGAAAGATGGCAGGGCCAACATATCACCCTAATCTCATCAAGATGGTCTTTGATCAAAAGCAAGTTCATATTTGTCAAGAGAGTTGCGTTGGCTGTTAAAGTGTGAACAATCCATGCAAAGAATAATTGCAGTACGTCCTAAAATGGGTTATGTAAAAGACAGATATCTATAGAAGGAATAGTGATCTTTTATAGGTTCTTAAGGAGCAGAACAATTTTTCAAGGGTTACTCCATACTAAAAGGTTGGTAGATAGTGTCTTAAGGGCCCGTTACACGCTTCAATGTCCAAGTGATCTGACCAACGATCCAACCTGGCTGAGATCGTTGGAACATCGTTTATTGATCGCTAGTGAGGTGTCACACGTACAGATATCATGAACGACGCAGCAACGACTCCGCGACAAGTGAACGATACTTGCAGTCGTTTGGATGCCTATGTTCCTCAGTTCTGAATAGGTGAAGTCGTAAACGACATCGTTATCAAGATGTCACACACGCCAATGCTGCAGGTTGAACGGATGACCAACGACGGATTTATGGTTCATAAACCTGCAATCAACTTATCGTTGGTCGTATCTACGTGTCACACGCAACCACGTCGTTACGACATCGCTGCACCGCTCCAAAAGCCGTGACGTACCAACGATATCATTAACGATATCGTAGCGTGTAACGGGCCCTTTAGTAGATCATCAGGTGCTTGACCCTGTCCTATGCCTTCAACTCTCAGATCTTCATTTTTTCAGAATCTCATTGTTGACCAGCATGTGAACAAGATTAGAAAAAGCTGTATGATTTCTTGTACAAACAGCGCTACACCTATCCATGGGTTGTTGACTGCAGCACCATTTAGGTTGAGTTGCATAACCTGGTGCTGTTTTGGAGTCAAAGTTCCTTTGTGTAAAGCGGCTGTCACACATGTCGACATCATGAGCGATATTGTAAGTGATCACGTGCATGCGCGATCGCTTACAATATCGCTCACATCGCTGGTGAGATGTCACACAGACAGACTCACCAGCGATGTGGAGCCGCGATCTCGCTGGTTACTATGGTACACATCGGGTTACTAGGCGCCGCGCGTCGCTTAGTTACCCGACGTGTACCATAGTTACCATCTCCCAGCATTGGCTCTGTCGCTGGGAGATCGTTCATCGTGGTGTTATACACCACGATGAAGCAGATTGTTTAATCGTTCATCGCAAGATCTGAGCTCCAGAGCTCAAATCTCGATCTTGCGATTTGATCATGTATCATTCGTCGTATCTTGCCGTCACACGCACAGACATCGTTCAAGCGATGTTTAATCTGGCGCGTTCAAGCGATATCTTTCAAGATATCGTAGCGTGTGACGGCCGCTTTACTCTACTTTCTCTTTAAATTACAATATCTAATACATGATCATCACATGAGGACTCAGGTGCTGTGCACATTTTGGGTATTTGGTGAGTTTTTACCTCAGAATTTGTTAGGGTGCCTTCACACTGTGGTCAGGTCAGGTCCGGGGCTGTCAGGGGTGAACCTGACAGCCCCGGACCAGATCAGCACACAGAACAGGGGGGCTAATATGCCCTCCGGTCCAGTGTGAAGCCTGATGCAGCTGCTGCTGCTGATGATGATTCAGGCCCGCGGCTCGCAAGTAGCTAGCTGTGGTCCTTAAATAACAGCGGTGTGCAGCCTCCGGTGTCCGTTTCCCGGATCCTCCCGGATCGGGGCAATCTGGCACCATAGGCTCCCATGTTAAGGGAGCGCCGGATTGCCCCAGAGGTATCCGGTTATGGGAGATTGTTCTGCAAGCAACGTTTTTGTATCCGGGAGAAAAATCCTACTTCCCCCGGATACTTCTGATGAGATGGAAGCCGGATGGCAGATAGCTGCCATCCGGCTCCATCCGGCCCCATAGGATACTATGGGGCCAAAATCCGGTCCGGGGCTGTCACCCCTGACAGCCCCGGGCCGGACCTGACCGCAATGTGAAGGAACCCTAAGAGAAACCCAGGACTATTCCTTTGATTGTTCCATTCCTGGTTTTGTCTTACAAATTCGGAGGAAAAAAACTCACTAAATAGCATGTGCCCATGGTCTAAAGGGGTTGTTCGATGAAAATCAAGCAAGGTCACGTGCACACGCTGAGTATTTGTTGAGTTTTTACCTTAACATTTGTAAGATAAAACCAGGAGTGGGTGATAAATACAGAAGTGGTGACGTGTTTCTTTTATACTTTTCCTCAGATTGTTCCACTCCTGGTTTTTGCTTAGAAATACTGAGGTAAAAAACTCATCAAATACTCAACATGTGAACTTGGCCTTAGTAGGCGCAACTGACCACAAATTTCCCTGGAAGGAACTGTACATAATTTTGCAGCCACTGTTCAGTCCGCTTGACTCAGAGAAGGTATAATCTGAAGGATCTGTGGTGGTAGACGGAGCTGAAAATCATTTTTAGTAGGAAGGGAAGTTGCCATACATAACACATGGCATTGCTGGCTGGCACTTTGGAGGTGATTAAAGTAGACATGGAAAGATAAATATCTTATTCCAGTCATCCTGTGGCGTGGTGACACATTGAAAATAGCCCTGGTATGCTGCGAGGGAAATCCAATGCCAGATGTTCACACTATGCAGAGATCCATGCCCTCACATTCACCCAGCAGGGGTCTGCCCACAGCAGTCCGGCCAAGCCTGACTGTCATTCCTGCCATGCATGGATTGCCGGGTAAACAAGTGGTGATCTCCCACAACACTGACGGCGGAAGCATCCAGCTGTCCCACATTATTAAGTAGTATGGTAAGTGGGAGGGTATAACGTTACCCACACCCACTCAACGGAGGGATTGCTGAGCAGGATGGGTTTGGATTGCAACCTGTTCAGACAAACCATATCAATATAATATAGAGAGAGGGGAACACATTTCTAAACCAGTCGTTTTTCTTCAGTCCCTTCATGACCAGGCAATTTTTCATTTTTGCACAATTATTATTTTCCCCCTTTTTTCCAAAAGCCATGACTTTTTCGGTCAATGGAGCTGTATGAGGGTTTTTTTTTTACATAGAGACCAGACATTTTTATTGCTACCTTTTGTATGGATTTGGTATTTTCATCTCTTTTTGTTGCAATTTTTTAAGTAGATTTTAAGGACCAACAAATAGAATTCTGGCGTTTCGATCTTCTTATCTAATCAAATTGTTTATAGGTAATTATATTTCAATTTTGATGGATTGGACTTTTACGGATGTGGCTATAAAAATTATGCTTATTTTTTTCCATTTTTTATTTCTTTAGTATAAATAAGGAACAATAGAGTGATTCAAATGTTTCAAATTTTTTTCATGCTTTTAAAACTTTTTTTTATAATTTACCGTATATACTCGTGTATAAGCCAAGTTTTTCAGCACAGAAATTGTGCTGAAAAGTGCCCCCCTCGGCTTATACACGAGTCAGTGACGGCTGACTGTGTGGGGCCGGTGTCCGGGGGCTGGAGGAGGCAGGGGGAGGCTGTATAGTGAGCGGCTGGTCACGTGGGGCCGCTCATTAGTGCAATGCAATATGCACTGCATCCCCCTGTCCATCAGCGGCAGGGGGAGCCGTGCATATTACATAGCACTGTCAGTGCTCTCCCGCCCCCCTGTGGTAGTATACAGCAGTGCCCCCCCCCTGTGGTATATACAGCCCCCCCCCGTTGCTGCCGCACACCTGTAAAAAGAAGATCTTTCATACTTATCCTCCTGCTGTCACCGCGCGCATCCTCCGCTCTCCTTGCTGCACCCGGCGTCCATCCACGTGACCGCGCACAAATAATGACGTCATTATTTGGCGCGGTCATATGAATGGACGCCGGGGCCCGGGTGCAAGCAAGGAGAGCGGAGGATGCGCGCAGTGACAGCAGGAGGATAAGTATGAAAGATCTTCTTTTTACAGGTGTGCGGCAGCAACGGGGGGGGGGGGGGGGGGGGCTGTATATACCATGCGGGGGGGGGGGGCTGCTGTATACCCACAGGGGGGGGGCTGCTGTATATTACCACAGGGGGAGGCACTGCTGTATACTACCACAGGGGAGGGGCTGCTGTATATACCACAGGGGGGGGGCTGCTGTATACCCACAGGGGAGGGGCTGCTGTATATACCATAGGGGGAGGCACTGCTGTATACTACCACAGGGGAGGGGCTGCTGTATATACCACAGGGGGAGGCACTGCTGTATACCCACAGGGGGGGGCTGCTGTATACCCACAAGGGGGGGCTGCTGTATACTACCACAGGGGAGGGGCTGCAGTATATACCACAGGGGGAGGCACTGCTATATACCCACAGGGGGGGCTGCTGTATACCCACAAGGGGGGGCTGCTGTATACTACCACAGGGGAGGGGCTGCAGTATATACCACAGGGGGAGGCACTGCTGTATACCCACAGGGGGGGGCTGCTGTATACTACCACAGGGGAGGGGCTGCTGTATATACCTCTGTGGCTGCTGTATACTACCACAGGGGGAGGCTGCTGTATACTACCACAGGGGGAGACTGCTGTATACTACCACTGGGGAGGCTGCTGTATACTACCACAGGGGGAGGCTGCTGTATACTACCACAGGGGGAGACTGCTGTATACTACCACAGGGGGAGACTGCTGTATACTACCACAGGGGAGACTGCTGTATACTACCACTGGGGGGCTGCTGTATACTACCACTGGGGAGGCTGCTGTATACTACCACAGGGGGAGACTGCTGTATACTACCACAGGGGGAGACTGCTGTATACTACCACTGGGGAGGCTGCTGTATACTACCACTGGGGAGGCTGCTGTATACTACTACTGGGGCTGCTGTATATACCTCTGTGGCTGCTGTATACTACCACTGGGGAGGCTGCTATATACCACTGGGGGGACTGTATACCTGTGCTGGGGTCCACCCTCGGCTTATACACGAGTTAATAGGATTTCCCAGGTTTTGGGGGCAAAAGTAGGGGGGTCAGCTTATACACGGGTCGGCTTATACACGAGTATATACGGTACTTTATTTTTAGTTGCTTTAGAACATCACTTCTGCACTTTTTTTTCACTGCTGTAGCGGTGCTTTAAATGTAAGCCCCCCCACACTTGTCTTGAACTCAATTTCTTTCATTTTTATACTTTAATGAGCCCATTCCAGTCCCATGGCGCCATCTTGTGCCGTTAGTTTCTGAGTGGCCGAAAGTTAGAAATTAATTCACAAGCTCCCGATGCATCTCTATGAGAGACAGAATGAGGCTCTAATAGAGTTATATTGAATTGTGAAAGCAAAAAGGCAAGTGGAAGGTGAGTATAGGACAGGGCCCAGGGGATTTAGGGTACCGTTACACGTCGCAACATTACATGCAATTTCACTTGCAACTTACTGGTTGCAGTGAAATCATGGACACATTGTTACATTTGTACACGGCAACAAAATGGAACAATGTGTTCATGATTTCACTGCAACCAGTAAGTTGCAAGTGAAATTGCATGCAATGTTGCGACGTGTAACGGTACCCTTGGATTTAAAGCACCACTACACTGGTGCAATAAATAAAAAACACTCTACTGGTGCTTAAGAAGCTGGAACCTGCAATTGTATGATCGCTTATGTAATACACAAGTACAAGAGTCCACCTCCTTAGAAAGCTTTTTGGTCTTGCCCATGTCGTAGTCTTATGGTGGGTTTACACGCCGCGATATCGGCGTCCAACTCTGACCCAACTCCGACAAAAAGTCACGTGGGTCGCGAGTTGGACCCGATATTGTGTGCGCGTTGTACGGTTTGAGCGTACAACGCGATGCTGGAACGATGCCAAAACGATATCGGAGTTGAATAGCAGAGCTATTCAACTCCCCGATATCGCATGGCCGTTGTACCAGCATCGCAGCGTGTGACAGCCCAACTCCGATCTGTACTCACACCTCACCCATTAACTCCCATGTTAAATGGTCGTTACTGGGTTGGTGGGCGTACACATCGGAGGGACGTTGTTTCCCGATATCGCAGCGTGTAAACCGGCGATGCGATATCGGGAAAAGGGCTGAAAAAATGCGCGCTCCCGCGGCGTTGCCTCCGATATCGCCGCGATATCGGGACGTGTAACCCCACCATTAGAGTCTGACTGATTTATTAAGTATGTGATCAGGAATCTTTTATACAGGTGACAATTTAAGACAGCTGTCTTTAATGCAGGTAACAAGTTGATTAGGAGCGTCTAACTGCTCTGTAGGAGCCAGGACTCCTGATGGTTGTGTGGCGCCCCACTGGTCTGGACACCACGAGGGGTACTGCACCCAAGCCACGTGTGTGGTTCTCCTGTAGTTGAGGAATGGGGGATGGTACTTATGGGATCCTCAGCAAACACCCAACACGTAGACCCTAGTTAGGGACGTGGGTGGACTCGCTGTAGGGAGGACCCTGTCCAAGGGAGGAGAGGAGGATAGAACAGTGTGAGTGGGAGGTACACAGAAGAGAAAACAGTAGTAGTCGTCAAGACACAGAAGGAGAGGAGGAGACAGTAGTGTAGAGTGAAAGGGAGAACAGCAATAATATAGAGCACAGTGAGAAAAAGACGCAAAATTGTGAACCAAGAAGCAGAGGACTTGAGCAGCAGAGGCTCATCCGTGTAATGGAAATGAAGGAACTCTGGGGGCACCGGTGAAGCTGAAGTGGCCCGTGCGACCAAATCCGAGACTGGTTTAACCAAACGGAGGGGTTTGGTCTCGAGACACGGACCGGCCCTGAATGCGGTGCGGGAGTCCAGCACCCGAACCGCTGAACCAGAGGCCACGAGCTTCATAGGAGCTGTAGCTCACACCTGGCGCATTTCCCAAGAAGGCAGCTGGATAAGAGTCCGGGGACAAGGTACCAGTCTTCCACCAAGACCTGTGACCACCGGTTCAGGGCTCTGCGTGCAGAGGCGCTGAGAGGAGACGAAGGCAGGAGCGCTATAGAACAGGAGCAGAGAAAGGCAAAGACAGGCACACCACTCATACTCATACTTGCCGCCCCCGATTTCTTAAAGACTACACAGACCGAAGCTTATCTGAGATACCGTGTAATATCTATCACCTGTTGAAACTTAAAGCTTGCTGTGAGTAAACCCAGGTACAGAGTTGCAGAACTGTGTGAGACTGTCTTATTCCTGCAGCAACTGGCTGTGAAGGCCACTGAGCAAGGCCACTGAGCAAGGTAACGAGGCCTAAAGTTAACCCCTGCCTGCCAGAGACTACCAATTGCCCCCTTACTGCCCTGGGGATCCACTCCACTTGTGAGGAGCTACTCTATCCCAGCTGCCCGTGCATCGTTCCCAGAGGTTCTGCAGCAGTGGAGGCAGCCCATATCTGCAAACCACAGGTGGCGTCACAAACACTTTATCCCTTAAACCCCCTATCACTATATTCTCAATCCAAGAACTCTTTGACGCTGAACCCACGGTCATGGATCTGGGTCTCGACCCCTGTGACTCCCCAGAAGCATTAAAGCCTGGTTTCGAGTACCCCACAGCCCTGGAGTGCATCAGTTGGTTGGGGATTAAATACTTATTTCTCTCTTCAAAATGCAGATACATTTATATAAATTTAGACAGTGTGATTTTCTGGATTTAATTTTTGATATTCTATCTCTCATGGCTACTTTACACGCGGCAACAAGAAGATAGAAAACGGTAGGCGTCGGAGACAATTGTACCTTTTACCTTCAAAACACCTAGAAGTGGCTGCGTGTAATTCAGGTATCTGCAAGGTGTATTGAAGGTAAAAGGTACAATTGTCTCCGACACCTGCCGTTTTCTATCTTTCTGTTGCCGCGTGTAAAGTGGCCATCCCTGTTAAAATTAATCTACCCTTAAAATCATAACTGTTCATGTCTTTGTGAATGGGCAAACTTACAAAATCAGGAAGGGATCAAATACTTATTTCCTTCACGATAGATAGATAGATAGATAGATAGATAGATAGATAGATAGATAGATAGATAGATAGATAGATAGATAATCAGACAGATATGAGATAGGGTACCTTTACACGCCGCTACAACATGGTAGAAACAACCGGGTGCTTCACGTGCACGAACACGCACGAACGGTTACAAACGGTACCCGCATCGCCTTTACACGTCGCTATAAGGTGTTTTACAGAAGGTTGAATCTATCTCTGGCTGCACCGCCGGGTGCTACAAGTTACCTTCTGAAAAGCACCTTACCTCATTTACACGCCACTACAGAGGGTAATATGGGCGGAACTGGTGCAGCAGGGACAACACATAGACGTGCCAGAGTTGTGGATTACGAGAATTTCGTACGCTGATAGGACAAAGCAATAACATCATGATTGGCCAGGCAGCGCAGGAGGCAGACTAATACATGACGCTCGAGCAATTGTGTAGTGGGACTGGTCAGCTCCTTAAATATGCCTCCCTATGCAGCGACTACCAATCGTAATGCAGGAGCTTCCTCCAATGATCGCTGATGGGGCGCGGTAACCCGGAGGCTGTGTCACGCCCCGGGGAGTTATCTAGGTGACGAATAAACCTTAGGGTACCTTTACACGCGGCTACATTTCTAGGGTGGCTACAGGTAACTTACTGGTTGCAGTGAAATCATGGAGAGATTATTCCATTTGTACACAGCAACAAGATAGAACCATGTCTCCATGATTTCACTGCAACCAGTAAGTTACCTGTGGAAAACCTGTTACCTGTAGCTGCGTGTAAAGGTACCATTAGGGTACCTTTACACGCGGCTACATTTCTAGGGTGGCTACAGGTAACTTACTGGTTGCAGTGAAATCATGGAGAGATTATTCCATTTGTACACAGCAACAAGATAGAACCTTGTCTCCATGATTTCACTGCAACCAGTAAGTTACCTGTAGCCACCCTAGAAATGTAGCCGCGTGTAAAGGTACCCTTACCCTACCGTATTTACACGCCGTTACCACCAGTTTGAAATCAACCTGTTTTAGAGCACTGCTCTGAAACAGGAGCCGCAAGTGACGGGTGGAAACAACCTAGTTTACACGCCGCTACCTCGGGTTGATTTGGCGGTGCAAGATACATTTCTCTCATCTACCCGGTTGTTTCCACCATGTTGTAGCGGCGTGTAAAGGTACCCATAGATATAGATAGAGATGAGATAGAGATGAGATAGAATTTAGATATGAGAGAGATGGAAGAGAGTACTGAGAATTCTGTTTATCTGAAAACTTTATTTTCAGAAGAAAACTTCTTTTCATAGAATTTCTCCCTGTGAGTAGTTTTGCTTGTTGCAGGATAAAGCAGGTACAGGCAGCAGCGGGAGTCCCTCCATTTTACCCAGCGGGGAAAATCAATATCATAAAGTTTGGAAATAATCCAAAGTATCTTGTGAAAGCGTCACGGCACCTCGGAGCACAGACAATGTAGACTCTGAATTTACTATGTCTGCATCTTCCTTGTATAGACATGATCCTCTCCAAGCTCAGCGCCTAACAATATGCCTATTAGTAGAAAAATAATGCTGTTGTATTGAATTGACAGCTCCAGACCTGTGGGGGAGCTGTGACCTCAGATGTGCTCTACTCAACGACCCGGCAATTTTTAGTTTTTTGCTCTTTATTTCTTTCCTTTCTTTTAAAAGCCATAACTTTTTTTTCTCTCCATCAACATCGCTGTATGAAGGCTTGTTTTTCTGCGGGACAAGCTGTAGTTTTGAAAGACGCCATTAGTTTTACCATATAATGTACTGAAAATGGGAAAAAAAACTCAAATCTAACATTCTTTTATAAGATTTATTTTTATGTCTTCATTGTGAAATAAAAAAATGACCCGACACAATGATTCTTCAAACTTGTAGAGTTTTTTTCCTGATGTAGGGGTGAACAAAAACTCTGAAATTCGTAAAAAAGTTACATTTCTGCGACCCGTGACTTGTTTTTTTTTTTTTGGTCCGAAGTACTGAGTGACGGCTCGTCTTTTGTGCGCTGAGCTGAGATTTTTGTTTATACCAATTTAGATTATTTGCAATGTTGGAATCGCTTTTTAGAATTTGGCGAAAAAGTGCAATTCTGATGTTTTGATCATTTCTTTCTTTTCTGCATTTAAGGTTTGATTTCAATAATGTTAGATAAATGTTATTATTATTATTATTATTAATGGGATAAAAGGGGGTGATTCAAATGGATTACTATTTTCCCTTTAGTGAAGCTCAATTGATTGTGTCTACAATATATTGCAATATCATGATTTTCTTAGGGCCACATCACATGAGGTGACGTCGCCAGAGATAGCAGCAGCAACTAGCGGGAACGCGCACGCTTTCGGCACCCCGCCAGCGTCGCCGCCATGTGGTGACACCTCCGGCGTCAGCGCCGCTGGGGTGTCTAAAAACCCCAGCTTCGATCCAGTACAATGGGAGCCTATGGCTCCCATCGCCTGTCAGATCGCCGTCAGCTGTTTACATGGGGTGATGTGTACACATCGCCC
>JARQOC010000006.1:417382504-417448308 GCA_033576535.1 Allobates femoralis | reverse complement strand
TGGAGCTCCCCTAGAGGCTCTGGGTGAAACCAGGTGTTCTAAGGTGTTGTTGTGTTGTTTGGTGTTTTGTGAGTTTGCTTTGCTGTTACTTACTCCAGTCATGCCCGAAGGATTTCTGTGGTGCCCAACAGGTGCCAGGGTGCCACACAGGCACGGCCTGGTGCGATGCCATCGTGGCAACCAGACTGTTAGGTGCCACATGTGTGTGCATATCTGTCCTGTGTGTGTATGTGCATATGTGTCCTGGGGGTGTGTGCATATGATGCATCTGCTTGGTGGGGGCCCACGCCTTCTAAATAGCACATGGACCTGGCAACTCTTAATCCGCCCTTGTGCTATGCGTTGCAGTTTGGTGTCATACAGGTTCATATGGTCGAGGATGACGATAGGTAAAGAGGGGAGGAGTGTAAGGGGAAGACTGTACACTGATGCTGCTGCCCTGAAAACATCTACTGTTGAAGAATCCTGGCCTGCACAATGGCCTAATCATGGGTATGTCTTGCACACACAAAAACCACATATTCATCCAAGATCACTTCAGCCAAACATCTTCCTCTTTTGGGGGTGGCCAGAGTGCGCACAGCCTCCACTTATTCAGAAGGAGGGAGGCCCTCACCCACGAATACCACCTTCACATAGTTATTGGAGATGCTGTAATGTCACTGGGTGCAGTTGTTTGAGTTACTGTGATGTCACTGGCTGTAATCATTGGAGATGCTGTGATGTCACTAGTTGCAGTTGTTCGAGTTCCTGTAATGTCACTGTCACTGAGTGTTGTTATTGAAGCTGTTATGATGTCACTGGCTGTAGTTATTGGAGGTGCTGTGATATCACTGGCTGTAGTTATTGGAGCTGGTGTGATGTAACTGGGTGCAGTTGTGCAAGTTCCTGTGATGTCACTGGGTGTAGATATTGGGGCTGCTGTGATGTCACTGGGTGTAGTTATTGAAGCTGCTGTGATGTCAGTAGGTGTAGTTATTGAAGCTGCTGTGATGTCAGTAGGTGTAGTTATTGAAGCTGCTGTGATGTCAGTAGGTGTAGTTATTGGAGCTGATGTGATGTTGACTCACCGTAGCCGGGGTTACACGTCGCGGGCGTTGTTTCTCCTCCAGTCACGGAACCGCGCCTGCGGTGGTGTAGGCCCGGTGGTCCAGATCAATAGGGGAATGGCGGAACAGTAGGGGTGATTTGTCTTCGTGACGCCACCTGCGGGTGTTTTGGTAACTTTACCAGCGCTGTTCGGGTCTCCGGGGGATGTTATACAGCGAGATGGAACGCTCCCCACAGGATGAGCGGGAGTCCCCGGAGCCGGGAGCTGCGCAAGATGTTGTGAGGCAGCTGCGGGGTGCTGCGCGCTGAATCCAGGAGTAACGTACAACCACACAAAGTCTCTTTTACTACCTTTACTGGGTGGCAATCAGGTACACTCGGACCGGGATAGTGAGGTCGGCACTTCTGGAGGTTCACAGCAAGCAGTGTTAGAATTCCTTTCTCTAGTTCTGGTGCTAAGGTCTGGTGGATGTGGAATCCAGCCGGACCGGGCAGTGTGTTCAATGGAACTTCCTTCACCTGGTTAACAGCACTGAGGGCACTGTAAAAGGGTCTGAGCAGGATCAGTACTCTTCCCTGGGCTCTCGTGGATGGGTGCATCAGGTGGAACAGGTGGCTAAACCTCCTGTTGAGGGTGCTGGTTCTCTGTGGTGGCTGGGTAGCTCTCACAGCTTCGGTTCCAGTAACCGGAGGATGAGGGAAGAGTTGGTATAACTCTGGTGTTCCTTGAGAGGTGCTTCTCCTTTCCTATTATCCCAATTGCAGGGATTTCCTCACTGGTAGCTAGGCTAACTAGGCCTGGTGTGTGTCTCATAAAGCTTGAGATCATCCACAACCTGCAGCTCTTGTAGCGTCTGCACACTCTGAAGTTTCTCCCTCCAAGACTCTATTTATAGGGGGAACTGGCTCAAAGTGACCAGTGGAGCTCCCCCTAGAGGCTCGGGGTGAAACCAGGTGTTCTAAGATGTTGTTGTGTTGTGGGTTTTGCTTTGCTGTTACTTACTTCATTTGTGCCCCAAGGGTTCTGTGGTGCCCAACAGGTGCCAGGGTGCCACAATGTCACTGGCTGTAGTTATTGGAGATGCTGTGATATCACTAGGTGCAATTGTTCACGTTCCTGTGATGTCATTGAGTGTAGTTATTGGAGCTTCTGTGATGTCACTGGGTGCAGTTGTTCGAGTTTCTGTGATATCACTGAGCTTAGTTATTGGAGCTGCTGTGATGTCACAGGCTGTAGATATTGGAGCTGCTGTGATGTCACTGGCTGTAGTTACTGAAGCTGCTGTGATGTCACTGGCTGTAATTATTGGAGCTGCTGTGATGTCACGGGTTGTAGTTGATGCTTCCCCAGGCTATGGGGTACTCTGGAACGGGGCCAGTGCTGTCTCTCTGGGATCCCAGAAGTCGTGACCCGATCCCGTGGCCTGGGATCAGTCAAAAAAGGAAGGGATTATTTAAAGGGGATTTGTCGTGACGCCACCCGGGGTATGTGGTTAGTAGAACCACCGCTGCCGTATTCCTGCTGGGGACGGTGACTTGGGGCAGCGTGGATGGTAAGCCCTCCTCGGGTAGGGCTGCGGGTCCCCAGGGCAGGTGTAGTGGTAATGGATGGGCCTGGTGAGGGATTGTGTTCGGTGCAGTTCACTTACTTTGCTTCAGCTCCTCCAGCCAGTGTGTGGAGAAAGCAGTGTACGGCTCTTCAAGGGACACTGTCAGGTCATTTTTCACTATACTAATATTACCCTTGAATAGGGCCTGGACAGATCTTTTTATTATTCTACCCTTTGTAGTTTCCATGTTATCAGCATTGTCAGACCCTGCAGAGAGCTGCTGCATTAGTCCTGTCCCATTATAAGCAGAGATGATTAGTCCTGTGCTGTGTAAATGTTCATATAATTATGAATTCCCTTTCAGCAGCTCTCTCCTCCCTTTGCTAACAGTGCAGTGTCAGGTTTCATGTACAGATCTGTTCAGTTGATATCACCATGGTGGGAGAGAGCTACTGCAGGTTTGCCTTATCCAGACTCCATTTGTTTCTGTGAGCAGATATCCTGCTGTGCTGTGACAGTTTCTGTGTTGTAGCTCATCTCTTGTGATGCTGCACACACAGTGCAGAGAGGAGGATGCAGTCCCCACTGATCTCCTGTGCTGTGATGTGGTGTGAGTATGTTACATGCATATTCATGCATGGGGAGTGGATGGCAGAGAACTAAGTGGATCATTCAATGAGTGGGACAGATGAAATGATTCTCTTTATTTGCAGTTTACAGAAGATAGAAGGGGAATATAAATAAAAGAAATACATCAATAGAAAGAGTTTAGAGCGAGGAAATAGAAAATGATAGCAGTTACATGTTGATTTTTGACCTGACAGTTTTCCTTTCAGGTGGAAGTCTCTGTTGTGATGCTGGAAGGAACAGTCTCAGACCATGGTGAGCTCCCCGGGTACTTTACTGGTGACTTCTCAAGCAGTTTGCAAGGCACACAGTCACAGTTCGGGTAGCCATTAAAGGATGTAAAGTCTCTCTAAGGCCCTCTCTGATGTTCCTTCAGGTTCCAACCCCTGTCTTCACTTTCTCTTCCTGTGCTTCTACTTGTGGCTCCTGCAGTTGCTTGAAGCTAAGCTGCTTGCCCTCTCTCTCCTGTGCATGCCGTATGACAGGCAGCTTAAGTCCTTTACTTACACCTCGCTCCCGGGTGTCAGTGTTGCTGAACTCTATGTGCTGCTTTGCCTCCTGACACTGTGTGGCTGGGAAATCTGGAATTCCCCACCTTCCGGTATTGACTGCCGGGAATGTGTAACCCTGCATAGTCTTGGACCCGGGGTCCGTTTTCTGCGCTTTCCTCTTAGGTGGGCACGACGCTCCTCGGCTCCCCCAGGCTTTCCTTTCCTTCCTCCTCAGTCTCTCTGCATGGGTGTTCTGCCTAACTCCCTTCTTCCTGCTCTTTCCACTACACCAAAAGGTTAACCCTTTAGTCCCCCTATTCTAGGTGTGTGAATGCAGGGATGAGGGCCTCAGATTAACATCACATCCTCTGGTCACTGGTATACCACACACTGATCTGGGTGCAGTACCCCTTCTGTGGCACACTGACCAGTGGGGCGCCACATAGTTATTGGAGCTGCTGTGATGTCACTGCCTGTAGTTATTGGAGCTGCTGTGATGTCATGAGCTGTAGTTATTGGAGATGCTGTGATTTCACTGCCAGTAGATATTGGAGCTGCTGTGATGTCACTGAGTGTAGTTATTGGAGCTGCTGAGATGTGATTGGCTGTAATTATTGGAGCTGCTGTGATGTCACTGAGTATAGTTATTGGAGCTACTGTGATGTCACTGGCTGTAGTTATTGGAGCTGCTGTGATGTCACTGCCTGTAGTTATTGGAGTTGCTGTGATGTCATTGCCTGTAGTTATTGGAGATGCTGTGATGTCACTGGCTTTAGTTACTGGAGCTGCTGTGATGTCACTGCCTGTAGTTATTGGAGCTGCTGTGATGTCATTGGCTTTAGTTATTGGAGCTGCTGTATGATAGGAGCCGGCTGTCAGGTAATGCTGGAGTTGTAATTTTTGCAGCATCTGGTGAGTTACATATTGAAGACCATCACACTGGACCTTCATAGACTCAGTGACACAAAAGGCACAGTGATAAGACAAAAGTGTGCCCAGTGCACCTGCGCCAAGCCTTGTTCATAGAACCCTTAAAGGCGGAGTTCCCTTTAAGCCAAATTGTTTTACAGCACATTTGATACTTGCAATTTCTTTTTGCACAGCCGATAACGAGGTTTCTTTTTTTTAATCTGTCGCCTTTTGTACTAAAATAAGAAAATGGGTTTTATGTAAGTTCTTTGCTGTTACTATTCAGTGTGATCAGCGTCGGCGATAAGCTCCAAACTTACTAATGAGTTCTCACAGCTGAGTACAGGCCGTACTGAGAGAACCGATCCAAGCACATTGTGCCTATAGAGACACGGGGGGAGGGATGTCAGTGGTAGAGAGAGAAGAATATACGGCCAAATTGGGAAAATTACACAGCGTATATAACGGGCACGTCCTCTTCATGACACCACTATCTGCCCGTCATCATGCACATCTATAATTTCCTATTACCGGTACCTAGAATTACATTGCTTATATAGCTACACCCATATTGCCATAAAATAATAAATATGGTAATAATTGGGCTAGAGAATGTGTAGACTTTTGCAATACATTATTTTAGTTAAAAAAATAAAGCAATATTTCATATAAATTTTATTAAACTTCTACCATTTCTGGGATTCAGCTTCTATGCAACATTGGTGTTCCCAGGGTTACAGACTACAAACAAACCTTACGTAGTCTGATGCCAATCATATGCTGCTTTACTCTCCTATCGTCTCTATTAAAGATGAGTGGATTAATCAATGGAGGATCAAGTTCAAGTTGAATTTCCTGAAATTCGCAGTTTCACCCAAATGAAAACACTTTGAGATTTGCAAAAAAAAATTATTTCAGATTATCAGTGATTCAAGTCTGCAGCCCAGAGATCAGCTGCATTCACTGTGAATTGTAAAATGATGATAATTAGTCAAAATAATCAATATATTTAAAAAAAAAAATTTGAACAGGGCAAAAAGTTTCCTATTTTTACGAACTGACCTGGAATTTCTGGAAATTCTGGACCGATGGCAACCCAGATGTCTGTAAATCAAATACTTGCAGTCACGTGCCTGCCCGGTGCTGGTGACGCGACCCATGGGGGCCGTGGGGGTACTCGGAGCCGGGTCTGTCAATGTCGTCTGGGGAATGAGATGTCATGGTGGCGCAACCCGGTTTGTGGCCCCGGAGAGGTCAATAAAAGGGGGAGGATGGTTGAAGGTTCATGAAATAGGGGAATTTTATAGGGGTTTAGGGGTGGTTGTCATGATGCCTCTCATGGTATTCGGCTATTAATTGCCGACGCTGCGAAGCGGGACCTCTGGGAATGATGGGACAACAGCTGTGATGGTGTCGCTCCCCATGGGTGGAGCGGTTCCCCAGGGCATCCGGTGTAGAGGTATTGGTGATGGGGGCAAGCGGGGCTGATCTGGCAGGAGAGAGGGATAGGAGCGTCTCACAGGCAGGTCCTTGCAGCCTGCGCAGCTTATCAGTCTACCGCTCCTCAGGATGGAAATGAACAGTTCAACACACAGTTCTGAGTTTCAAACGCGGTTTACTTAGCTTTAACTATGCTAGCACCACAGGGTACAGTTCTGGTTCAGTTGCAGTCTGGATAGTCCTCAGCAACCAGGATAGCTAGTCCAAGACACCCCTTTTGTGTTCCGTCCTTCTCGATTTTTTTATCTCTCAGTGCTGCCTGTTCGCCTAACTTCTGCTCGCACCTCCGCACACAGTGCCCCAATCCAGCAGCCACAGGTCCTGTTGGATGACCGGTACCAAGTCCCATGACCCTAGTATGGCTACCTTTCGGCAGATGTGTCAGGAGTCGGCCACAGCTCCTCTAGAACTTGTGGCCTCCGGTTCCGTGGCTGGAGCGTAGAGTCTCCTTGCCACCTTCAGGGCCGGTCCCCTGCTTCACTTCAGATTCAGGCGCACAGGTGGATCGCTCACTGCCCGTGCCCCTAGGGCTCCCTCTGTGTCTCTGCAGTCTGCTGTTCTGGAACTGAGGACGAACCGCATATCTGGTCAAGTCCTCCGGGGCCTTCTCCTTTCACTTCATTCACCTCCTGACTCCACTCTTCTGACTCCGCCACACATTGACTGCCTCCTTCCTGTTCTCTTTCCTTTTTCTACTTCCTGACTGCTTCCCTACTAACTTCCCACCCTCCACCTTTCTCCCCCACTGACTACTTGGACCCTTCCTCTATCGGGTCCGCCCGCCGTCGCTGGGACTGGGTGTCTTGGATGCTTTTGTGGGTGTCCAGACTTACCATCCTGTTCCTTGAGAACAGGAATACCACACCCGTGGATTGGGTGCAGTACTCCTCTGTGGCGACCAGACCACAGGGGTGCCACACTGGCACTGGAGAATCACATAGAGTGACTGCAGTTTTGAACCCCAAGCCTGGAAATCCCCTTTAAAGCGCACCTGTCACCATATGCAATTTCTTTTATGGGTCATATGGGGTCTGCACATTGCAATCAGCACCACCCCGCTCCATGGAAATGCCGCCCTTCCTGAGTGTGTGCAAGTGAAAGACATAGTGATGTCATCCACACAATTCCCAAGTCTAGCACCAGTGCAGTGGCGCCTTACTATGCCCTATTGAAGAGCCAGTGATTCCAGGGGGCAGGCGCGAGACTTCAGTCTTGCATCAGCCACACAGTGCCCGAAGTATCATGAGACCAAAGTCTTGCGCCTGCGCAGTGCAATCACTGGCTTGCAGGCACTAGACTTCGATTTCACATCAGCCACACGGTTCCTGACGTCTCGTGCCTGCGTAGTGGAATCAATGGCTGGTCAATAGGGCATAGTGAGCAGGGCTGTGGAGTCGGAGTCGCTGCCCATTTTGGTGGAGTCGGAGTCGGAGTCGGTAGAAAATGTTCCGACTCCGACTCCTAAAATATATAATAGTAGTTCAATGCGGAATGTGCTGAATATTATTATTATGATTTATTATTATGTTCTATCTAAATACAGTATCTTGATTATTATGTCATTATAATGATTAAAGCCTAATGTTACCATTGACCTACAATAATTTTATCACTTAAAAACGAGCCATGACTGAAGGAGTCAAAGGAGTCAGAGTCGGAGTTGGAGTCAGAGTCGAAGCCAGGGAAATTCAGGAGTCGGAGTCGGAGTTGGAGTCGGTGGTTTGATTTACCGACTCCACAGCCCTAGTGAGGCTCCACTGCGCAGACGCGAGCCTTGAGAATTTTGTGGATGATGTCGCTATATCATCCACTTGAATACACTCAGGAGGGGCAGTGGTGGCAGTTAGTGTGGCGGCACTGATCGCAATGTGCAGTCACCCATATGATCCATAAAAGAATTAGCATAGGACAGAATATAACACATTTTCTGAGGTATGCAGGAGGACGTCTGGGGATATAAAGGGCTTACAAGCACCCCAATTACATCATGTTAAAGGTGGTGGGCAGGGTTTAGAATCCTCAAAACAGGAGACAGGTTCCCTTTAAGTCTCTTCAATAGAGTGCTTGCTATTCTGGTCAGTGGGGCCTTCTGTCTTCTGTAGAGTGTAAGCTCTTATTGTCAGTGTGGTCCTCGCTCTCTCCAGTAGAGTGTAAGCTCTTATTGTTAGTGTGGTCCTCGCTCTCTCCAGTAGAGTGTAAGCTCTTATTGTCAGTGTAGTCCTCGCTCTCTCCAGTAGAGTGTAAGCTCTTATTGTCAGTGTGGTCCTCGCTCTCTCTAGTAGAGTGTAAGCTCTTATTGTCAGTGTGGTCCTCGCTCTCTCCAGTAGAGTGTAAGCTCTCATTGTCAGTGTGGTCCTCGCTCTCTCCAGTAGAGTGTAAGCTCTTATTGTCAGTGTGGTCCTCGCTCTCTCCAGTAGAGTGTAAGCTCTTATTGTCAGTGTGGTCCTCGCTCTCTCCAGTAGAGTGTAAGCTCTTATTGTCAGTGTGGTCCTCGCTCTCTCCAGTAGAGTGTAAGCTCTCATTGTCAGTGTGGTCCTCGCTCTCTCCAGTAGAGTGTAAGCTCTCATTGTCAGTGTGGTCCTCGCTCTCTCCAGTAGAGTGTAAGCTCTCATTGTCAGTGTGGTCCTCGCTCTCTCCAGTAGAGTGTAAGCTCTTATTGTCAGTGTGGTCCTCGCTCTCTCCAGTAGAGTGTAAGCCCTTATTGTCAGTGTGGTCCTCGCTCTCTCCAGTAGAGTGTAAGCTCTTATTGTCAGTGTGGTCCTCGCTCTCTCCAGTAGAGTGTAAGCTCTTATTGTCAGTGTGGTCCTCGCTCTCTCTAGTAGAGTGTAAGCTCTTATTGTCAGTGTGGGCCTCGCTCTCTCCAGTAGAGTGTAAGCTCTTATTGTCAGTGTGGTCCTCGCTCTCTCCAGTAGAGTGTAAGCTCTTATTGTCAGTGTGGTCCTCGCTCTCTCCAGTAGAGTGTAAGCTCTTATTGTCAGTGTGGTCCTCGCTCTCTCTAGTAGAGTGTAAGCTCTTATTGTCAGTGTGGTCCTCGCTCTCTCCAGTAGAGTGTAAGCTCTTATTGTCAGTGTGGTCCTCGCTCTCTCTAGTAGAGTGTAAGCTCTTATTGTCAGTGTGGTCCTCGCTCTCTCCAGTAGAGTGTAAGCTCTTATTGTCAGTGTGGTCCTCGCTCTCTCCAGTAGAGTGTAAGCTCTTATTGTCAGTGTGGTCCTCGCTCTCTCTAGTAGAGTGTAAGCTCTTATTGTCAGTGTGGTCCTCGCTCTCTCCAGTAGAGTGTAAGCTCTTATAGTCAGTGGGGTCCTCTCTCTCTTCAGGAGATTGTAAACTCTTATTGTCTGGGAGGTCTTCTCTCCTGTAGAGTGGAAGCTTTTGTGATTAGTGTTTTTATGTGCATTTACATGCTTTTCAGTATTACAAACTTTCCTGTGCAAATTTATTCACTGCAAATTTAATTCTTTGGGAAAATTCAGCAAGACATGTAAATTCATATTTGAAAGAATCCTCAAATCTCTTGTCCCTATCCTTAAAGTGGTTGTCCAGGTTTTTTGGATAATTTCTATGTGTCTCCAAGCTGCAAAATGTTGACAGTTTGTAATATACATCCTGTCAACATTTTGCATAGTTACCCAGATATCACCTATTGGCGGCAGCCAGAGAACGTCCAGGGGGCGTGTTTGTGTTGGAGCTTACATGGAAATGGAGAACTGGACGTTACGCCGAGAATCCTCCAGACACGCCCCCTCCCCCTGTCTTAGTACGTACGGTCACAACCAGACTGCTACATGCCCTCCCCAGGCCCTAATGTCACCACCCACCCCCTTTGCACACAGCAGTCCCCTGCTATTAGGGGTAGGTCTTTTTTCCTCATCTATGGACATGTCTTTCTTGCCCATGCACACTGTCACTATACTCCAGCCACAGGGTTCCTGACAAAACTGAAAGTTGAGATGTGAGGGAGGGGGGAGGGTTTGGTTTATAGCCGAAAGGCATGGCTACAGAGGAGGAAAAAAAAACAACCCCAAATTGTGATGTATTGCTGCACATATCAATCATCTGCTGCCCTGTTTTCCAGTTTTATGACTCTTCTCTGGTAGGTATGATTGCATTCAGCATCCAGTGCCTATAAGGCAATGGCTTCATTTTATAGCCCTAAATTCTGCTGGTTGGATCCCTTTCAAGGGTTATTCCCGTCCGAGGCCCTATTCTAAAATATAGTAGGTATATTAATAATAACAACATAACAACATTAGCAAATACCTCCAATTAGAAGTGTAGTCAAGTTCTCCTGATTAGCTATGCCTCTTACCTCATGTGCAGGACATTACAGCTTAGGTATCCATGGTAATGACCACTAGCAACTAACTGTCACTAAATGAGTGGTCGTAACCATGGATACCCAACTGTAATGTCCTGCACATGAGGTAAGAGACTTAGCTAATCAGGGGAACTACGCTACATTTCTAATTGAAGGTAGTTGCTAATATTATTATATCTACTACATATTGGGATAGGATCTTGGAGATGGGGATACCCCTTTAAGACCACTGCACCAATATTTTTGAGTATTGCCATAATGTGCACTTCCTATAGGCTGTAGTGTAGTGAGTAGATCTGCACGGAGTAGATTCCTCATCACAGCCTGAGCACACGTAAGTCGTCTCCTTCACAGGCACCAGTGAATGTCACCATTATCTTCAGCTCTGTCCTCCTGTATGTGACATGTGTGCCCGCTGCTGGTGCAGTGCTGTGCCAGGAGCGGATGTGTTACCGGGAACATATCGGCGTGCGCACACAATCCTTATCTCTCCTTGGCAGCTTCTTAGGAATGGGAGACAGCCAGGAGTTTAACACTATGCAGAGCCAATGGGTGAATCAGAGGAGGGATATACCACCAAAAACTCTGCCACCAACTGTGACTCCCTGGCACAAATCCCATATAATAATAACACTCAGAACTACAACAGCACAAAGAAAACAAGAATACGAGTCTACATCACAATATGGAACCTTAAAGTTGCAAATCGGAAATATTCAGCTATCAACCGCAGTCAAAAAAATTATATTAACTGTACTGGTGACAGACAAGACTAAGGTTCTATAAACGGCTGTGATGTCACTGGCTACAGTTCTATGTGTTGCTGTGATGTCACTGGCTACAGTTCTATGTGTTGCTGTGATGTCACTGGCTACAGTTCTATGTGTTGCTGTGATCTCACTGGCCTGTTCAAGTTCTTATGTATTGCTTGATGTCATGGTTGCTGCAGTTCATGAGTTGCGTGATGTCACTGGCTGCAGTTCTATGAGTTGCTGTGATGTCACTGGCTGCAGTTCTATGAGTTGCTGTGATGTCTCTGGCTGCAGTTCTATGTGTTGCTGTGATGTCACTGGCTACAGTTCTATGGGTACCTTTACACGCGGCTACATTTCTAGGGTGGCTACAGGTAACTTACTGGTTGCAGTGAAATCATGGAGAGATTATTCCATTTGTACACAGCAACAAGATAGAACCTTGTCTCCATGATTTCACTGCAACCAGTAAGTTACCTGGTGACAAGCTACAAATGTAGCCGTGTGTAAAGGTACCCTAAGAGCTGCTGTGATGTCACTGGCTGCAGTTCTATGAGTTGCTGTGATCTCACTGGCTGCAGTTCTATGAGTTGCTGTGATCTCACTGGCTGCAGTTCTATGAGTTGCTGTGATGTCACTGGCTGCAGTTCTATGAGTTGCTGTGATGTCACTGGCTGCAGTTCTATGAGTTGCTGTGATGTCTCTGGCTGCAGTTCTATGAGTTGCTGTGATGTCACTGGCTGCAGTTCTATGAGTTGCTGTGATGTCACTGGCTGCAGTTCTATGAGTTGCTGTGATGTCTCTGGCTGCAGTTCTATGTGTTGCTGTGATGTCACTGGCTACAGTTCTATGGGTACCTTTACACGCGGCTACATTTCTAGGGTGGCTACAGGTAACTTACTGGTTGCAGTGAAATCATGGAGAGATTATTCCATTTGTACACAGCAACAAGATAGAACCTTGTCTCCATGATTTCACTGCAACCAGTAAGTTACCTGTAGCCACCCTAGAAATGTAGCCGCGTGTAAAGGGGCCCTAAGAGCTGCTGTGATGTCACTGGCTGCAGTTCTATGAGTTGCTGTGATGTCACTGGCTGCAGTTCTATGAGTTGCTGTGATGTCACTGGCTGCAGTTCTATGAGTTGCTGTGATGTCACTGGCTGCAGTTCTATGAGTTGCTGTGATGTCACTGGCTGCAGTTCTATGAGTTGCTGTGATGTCTCTGGCTGCAGTTCTATGAGTTGCTGTGATGTCACTGGCTGCAGTTCTATGAGTTGCTGTGATGTCACTGGCTGCAGTTCTATGAGTTGCTGTGATGTCTCTGGCTGCAGTTCTATGTGTTGCTGTGATGTCACTGGCTACAGTTCTATGGGTACCTTTACACGCGGCTACATTTCTAGGGTGGCTACAGGTAACTTACTGGTTGCAGTGAAATCATGGAGAGATTATTCCATTTGTACACAGCAACAAGATAGAAGCTTGTCTCCATGATTTCACTGCAACCAGTAAGTTACCTGTAGCCACCCTAGAAATGTAGCCGCGTGTAAAGGGGCCCTAAGAGCTGCTGTGATGTCACTGGCTGCAGTTCTATGAGTTGCTGTGATCTCACTGGCTGCAGTTCTATGAGTTGCTGTGATGTCACTGGCTGCAGTTCTATGAGTTGCTGTGATGTCACTAGCTGCAGTTCTATGAGTTGCTGTGATGTCACTGGCTGCAGTTCTATGAGTTGCTGTGATGTCTCTGGCTGCAGTTCTATGTGTTGCTGTGATGTCACTGGCTACAGTTCTATGTGTTGCTGTGATGTCACTGGCTGCAGTTCTATGTGTTGCTGTGATGTCACTGGCTACAGTTCTATGTGTTGCTGTGATGTCACTGGCTGCAGTTCTATGTGTTGCTGTGATGTCACTGGCTGCAGTTCTATGTGTTGCTGTGATGTCACTGGCTGCAGTTCTATGTGTTGCTGTGATGTCACTGGCTGCAGTTCTATGAGTTGCTGTGATGTCACTGGCTGCAGTTCTATGAGTTGCTGTGATGTCTCTGGCTGCAGTTCTATGTGTTGCTGTGATCTCACTGGCTGCAGTTCTATGAGTTGCTGTGATGTCACTAGCTGCAGTTCTATGAGTTGCTGTGATGTCACTGGCTGCAGTTCTATGAGTTGCTGTGATGTCTCTGGCTGCAGTTCTATGTGTTGCTGTGATGTCACTGGCTGCATTTGTATGTGTTGCTGTGATCTCACTGGCTGCAGTTCTATGAGTTGCTGTGATGTCACTGGCTGCAGTTCTATGTGTTGCTGTGATCTCACTGGCTGCAGTTCTATGAGTTGCTGTGATGTCACTGGCTGCAGTTCTATGAGTTGCTGTGATGTCACTGGCTGCAGTTCTATGAGTTGCTGTGATGTCTCTGGCTGCAGTTCTATGAGTTGCTGTGATGTCACTGGCTGCAGTTCTATGAGTTGCTGTGATGTCACTGGCTGCAGTTCTATGTGTTGCTGTGATGTCACTGGCTGCAGTTCTATGAGTTGCTGTGATGTCTCTGGCTGCAGTTCTATGTGTTGCTGTGATCTCACTGGCTGCAGTTCTATAAGTTGCTGTGATGTCACTGGCTGCAGTTCTATGAGTTGCTGTGATGTCACTGGCTGCAGTTCTATGAGTTGCTGTGATGTCACTGGCTGCATTTGTATGAGTTGCTGTGATGTTTCTGGCTGCAGTTCTATGAGTTGCTGTGATGTCACTGGCTGCATTTGTATGAGTTGCTGTGATGTTTCTGGCTGCAGTTCTATGAGTTGCTGTGATGTCACTGGCTGCAGTTCTAGGAGTTGCTGTGATGTTTCTGGCTGCAGTTCTATGAGTTGCTGTGATGTCTCTGACTGCAGTCCTATGAGTTGCTGTGATGTCACTGGGGCAGTTCTAGGAGTTGCTGTGATGTCACTGGCTGCAGTTCTGTGAGTTGCTGTGATGTCACTGGCTGCAGTTCTATGAGTTGCTGTGATGTCACTGGGGCAGTTCTATGAGTTGCTGTGATGTCACTGGCTGCAGTTCTATGAGTTGCTGTGATGTCACTGGGGCAGTTCTGTGAGTTGCTGTGATGTCACTGGCTGCAGTTCTATGAGTTGCTGTGATGTCACTGGGGCAGTTCTATGAGTTGCTGTGATGTCACTGGCTGCAGTTCTATGAGCGGCTGTGATGTATTAGCTGATCCAATTTTCATGTATTTGTTGGTCATCCTAGGGGACTTGAATGCCCTGTGAATAAATGCAGCAATACTTTGTACATAGAACAAAGCATGATCTCCTGTGAGCTTTAGCCTGTTGCTTTGCTTTATTGGACCACCAAGATGACAGCAACATGGCCTTTCAGAAGGCCACTGGATCCCATGATCTCCTTGCACAGCAAAGGGAGACTCCCAAAGCTATTGTTCTATTGAAGATATCGCATTAACAGTCCAGTGAACCCCCCAGACTCATGCAAAAGGGAAATGTGAGGTTTCCTTTGTGTACACTCCTGAACCACAACACACCCCAGCTTATCCGAAATCCAGCTCGTATTTCTCATCATATGAGGCTGGGGTCACACATGCTTTTTTTTTTTTTTTTTTTTTTAAATCCTGATCCAGTTTTGAGCTTTCAAAAAGCTGAAACCGGAGCAGGAAGCGCTCCTCATAGGAGCCCATTATGGTAACCGGATTGCTTTATATTGAATCATTTGGTAGGGCGCTATGTACAGTGAGGTGGTGGAAAAGGCTGGACGTAACATTGAGGAAAAGCTTGAGTAGTGGTTTGGTACAACTTTTAAGGCCCCATTCACAGACTGATATCTAATGTGTATGGGGGCCTCCCGACTCTCCCCTGACAAATAAGGATCTGGTACGTCCAATTTAAGACTGCAGATCTTTTTATTCTCTACAATACAAGAAGCCTCCAGAGACGTCTGGAAGCCGCTCTCTCATAGAAAACACTGAGCGCCCGACTGAACGAGCAACCCCTTTATTGAGAGAGCCAATAGAGATACTTGCCAACTGCATGATTAGTTGAATCATTCCGGATTCCATCCTGATAAAGAAACCTTTCATCACTTCTGCATTCCATGACATCATAGCAGCCTATCTAAGCTATTGTGACACCACCAGTAACGTGCAGCCTGTAATAGCCCCAGTCACTAATCTGATCCCAGGATTTTATGCCATAACACGACAATACAGTTACTGGCATTATAAATTTATATTACAACGCACAGCAGCTGTTGAACACATTACTAATTTCCTAAGTAAATACGGTAATTTCTAAAGGTGCTATTAACATTAATTTCTCACCAGATATTGGTAACAACCCATCCAATCCACACAGGCAAAGAAATCAAAGTCCATAGATGTCCATAAATTAAGGTATGTATAATAATGAGAAATGATACAGGGAGAAAGTATTGAACACATGAAAAAAGAGGTGCAGAAAGCCATGAAGTCATGACATCAGCTGAAATCTATAAGTATTTAGAAAGCAATCCTGACACTTAATGAAAAACATTATCAGCTGGTTCAATTGATGACTTATAAAAAGGTGTCTCATTGTCACAGTGGTTAGCACTGTATGGTGGCCCAGTGGTTAGTGTCTGGCCCACAAGGGTCTGGGGTACTCAGGTCTCGGGCACTTGGGTGCGGTGGATGTCACAGGTGGTCGATGCCCGAGCCCGTGCCCTTGCGGTGACAACAAAAAGGGGTATTTACAAGGATAAAAGTTTATAGGTGATTTTCGTGACACCACCTGTAGATCCGGTGATGGCACCGGCGCTGCTGGGACCTCCGGGGTGATGGGCGGCAGCAAGGTGTTGTGGCTCTCTACAGGAAGATCTGGATCCCCGGGTCTGTAAGGGTGTAATGGTGGAGTAGGTCAGCACAGTTGTTGCGGTGTGGGACTGGAATGGGGCAGCGCAATCTCTGCTTCACAGTGCAGAATTATTTCCGTTCACCAAGAAGAAAACACAGACACTTGTTCACTCTATACTGGTACTTTACTCCGATAATCTGCAGCTTACAGGGTATGCGGTTGTTACAGCTTGGGTAGTGGACCGGGTGGTCCTGGCAGTAGGCAATGTCCCTCTGAAGCTCCGGTGATGTTCCGTCCTTTATCTCTTTCACTGTCCTATCTCTGCGCTCTCTTTCTTCCTTCCGCTGCCCTGCATGAATCCCGCTTGTTGAACCAGGCCTGTTGGGTGATATGAGGATCCCTTTTCTCTGTAAGGGGTGCTCAACCCAGTTTGGTGCTTCTGGTGGGGACCGTATGTAGGACGGGCCGGATCGTGCTCTTCTGAAGCTTACAACCACGCCGGTGTTTGCGGCTCAGGGATTGTCCTCTGCACCACTTCGGAGCTGGTAGCCCACTTTGGACTGGGCCAGGGCATTCAGTTACCCTCTATCTGCCCCTCTCTGTCTGGGCCACCAGGTTGAGGCGCCCCCCCGTTACTTCTCCTTGCTGGCTCTCCTGCTGTTCTCCACCTACTGCTTCTCCTTCTTTCCCGCTCTTTCCCCACTCACTGGATAACCTAGGTCCTCTCCCACCGGGATCAGTTACCCTAGTAACGGGTTGTCTGATTGGTCCCCTATCACTAGGTGTATGTGTGTGGTTGTGGAGCTTCAGGCTTCTATTACCCCCTACTAAGACAAGAATACTGCACCTTCTGTTAGGGGTGCAGTACCCTTTTGTAGCACGCTGACTAGCGGGGCGCTGCACTAGCACTGCAGTCTTGCAGCGCTGGGGTCCTGGTTTTAAATCCCACTAAGGACAACATCTGCAAATAGTTTGTATGTTCTCCCTGTGTTTGTGTGGATTTACTTCAGCTACTCTCTTTTCCTCCCACACTCCAAAGACAGACTGATAGAGAATTGTGATTGTGAGCCCCAATGGGGATAGTGTAGCTAATGTATATAAATGCTGTGGAATTAATGATGTTATATAAGTGAATGCATTTTATTATTATTACCAAGGTGACACACAAGAAACATTTCATGATAGCTAAAACAGTGAGCTGTCTCAAGACCTTTGCAACCTTATTGTTGCAAAATACACTTGTGACACTGGTTACAGAAGTATTTCTAAACTACTGAAGGTTCCAGTGAACATTCTCTGGGGCCTAATGCCAAAATGGAAAGAACATCATTTAACCATAAACCGGCCAAGACCACATACTCTCCACAATATTTCAGAGAGAGGAGTGAAAAAAATTATCAGAAGAGTTGTCCAAGAGCCAAACACCACCTGTGGAGAGCTACAGATATACCTGGAATCAGCAGGTACAATTGTTTCAAAGAAAACAATAAGTATTGCACTCCCCCTCCATGGCCTGTATGCACGCTCACCATGCAAGACTCCATTGCTGAACAAAAAGTATGTTCATTCATGTTTTAAGTTTGCTCAACAACATTTAGATAAGTCTGTTAAATGCTAGGAGAATATAGTTTGGTCAGATGAGATCAAAATTGAACTCTATGGATGTCTTTAATACGCACCATGTTTGAGACCAAAAGGCATTGCATATCACCCCAAAAACACCATACCAACAGTGAAGTGAAGTGAAGTTTGGAGGTGAAAACATTTTGGTGTGGGGCTGTTTTTCTGCATATGGCACTGGCAAATTTCATATGATCGAAGGAAGATGAATGGACAAATATATGGAGACATTCTCGATAAAAATCTTCTGCCATCTACAGAGATGATGGACATGAAAAAAGGGTGGACATTTCCACCAGGCGAAATTCCAAACACACAGCCAAGGAAGTTCTTAGGTGGTTTCAGAGAAAGAAAATAAAGCTGGTGCAATGACCAAGCCGATCACCTGACCTTAATCCAATAGAAAATTTATGGAAGGAACTAAAGCTCAGAGTTCATAGAAGGAGCCCACGGGACCTTCAGGATTTGAAAAATATTTCTGAGTAAAGCCCCAGTCACACATAACGATATCGTTAGAGAGTCATTGTAACTGTGATATTACAACGATATCTCCAGCGATGTCGTTATGTGAGACACTTTTCTGCGATCAGGCCCCTGCTGTGGGGTTTGCTGATCATTGCAAATTGCTGCGGGTCATTTATTGATTATTGGTTTCCCGCTGGTCAGCATGCATCGCTGCGTGTGACAGTGAGAAACCAGCGATCAGTGACCTCACTAGCTGGTAACCATGGTAAACACGGGTATCCTGGCAGCGCGCGCTGCCTGGATACCCGGTGTTTATCATAGTTACCAGCGTTCTCCCTGCTTACAGGCAGCTCTAAGCAGGGAGAACGCTGGTAACTATGATAAACAGCGCCGCACTGCCTGGATACCCGCTGTTTATCATAGTTTACCAGTGTTTTCCCTGCTTAGCGCTGCCCGTAAGTCAGCGCTAAGCAGGGAGGACGCTGACATCGCCTTCAGCGATGTGGGAGGTGGGTCCCAGGTCCCTGATCACTGGGGAGATCTGCCTGTTTGACAGCTCCCCAGCGATCAGGTAACGACGCTCCAGCAATCCCGGCAGGTCGTTATTACTGTCGGGATCGCTGGAGCGATTGTTATGTGTTACAGGGCCTTAAGAACGAGCTAATATCACACCTCAGCAATGCAGGCGACTAGTTTCTCGATACAGTAGGCATCTTAAAGCTGTTATCACAAACAAAGGCTTTTGTTCAAAGTATTAAATAAGTTTCAGTAAGCATGTTCAAAACTCCATTTTTGGAGACAAAAGGCACTGCATATTCCCCCCAAATCACCATACCAACAGTGAAGTTTGGAGGTGGGAACATCATGGTGTGGGGCTGTTTTTCAGCATTTCACATTGGCAAATTTTTATGATTGAAGGAAGATGAATGGACAAATGTACTGAGACATTTTGGATAAAACTCTGCTGCCATCTACAAGGATAATGGAAATGAAACAAAGGTGGAAATTTTAGCCAATGATCCAAACACACAGCCAAGTAAGCTCTCAATTGGTTTTAGGAAAGAAAATAAATCTGCTAAAAATGGCTGAGCTATCACCTGATCTGAATCCAATTAGAAAATATATGGAAGGAAAGAACCAAAGCTCAGATTTCATAGAAGGAGCCCACGGGACCTTCAGGGTTTGAAAAGTGTTTATGTGGAAGTATAGGCCAAAATCACACCTGAGCAATGCATGCCACTAGTTTCCTCATACAGGAGGTGTATTGAAGCTATCAACACCAACAAAGGCTTTAGGTCGAAGTAATACATTTCAGTAAGTGTGTTCAAAACTTTTCTTCCTTATGTCATTTAGTCATTATAACACATAACTTAATTTATGGTGTCATGCTGGTGGGTGTGGACCCACTGCACTATGGAAACTGGGCTCACCTTGGAGGGGCATAGCTAAGCGATTACCTCATCTTCACTAGAGTCTTGTGCTCGAAGGTAGCCACCAGATGCCACTCCAGGGGAACTCTCAGCTCTGTAGCAACTGACCCAGGGGCAGAATGCAGGCACTAACTCTTGTGCAGGCAGGGCAGCTGAAACAGGCAGGCAAAGGCTGGTACTTGCGGATATGGCATGTACAGCTATTATAGGGGAGGTCCTCCAGCCATTAGCTGGGGACACATACAGAATTTGTCGAAGACATATACTGAATGTGTCTACTGCCCCTTTGATGAATAGGAAAGAGCCGCGCTGCTATCTATCAAAGGATGACATATTCCTTTAGTCTCCAAATTGTGATTTATTCAATGCGTTTCGGAGAGAATTTCCTTCATCAGGAATTTCATCACATTCAGTCCTGATGAAGGAGATTCTCTCTGAAATGCATTGAATAAATCACAACTTAGGGACTAAAGGAATATGTCATCCTTCAGTAGATGGCAGAGCGGCTCTTTCCTATTCATCTCTGGTGTTCATCTAACATTTGTTACTTGTTTTCCAACAGCTTTCTCACGATCTTAACAGATAATAGGCGATCCATGGTGGTTGAGTCCTAAACAACCATGCCAGGTGAGCACCACCACGTCATCTAATATAACAGTGTGCTTTGTGGAGTAAACCCGATTGCACTTTTTCATTGTCCATATATTTCTCACTACCCCTTTAACAAATGGGAAGTGCATGCGCAAACTAAGCTCGCTCCTTGGAGACCTATGCAGCAGGACACAGGAGAGGAGACCGGGGCAGATGCCTTGAGGTGGCCGGAGGGCTGAGTGCACCGACAACCCCATTGTAGGGTGGTCAGCGATAGCATTACATATGGGCATCTATGGTTTGATTTCTTGCCTGTGTGGATTGGATGGGTTGTTACCGGCATCTGTTGAGAAATTCATGTCTACTGCACCTTTAAAAATATATTTACTTAGAGACTTGGTGACATGTCCAATACTCATTTCATCCGCTGTATATGTATGTACTGTTCGTATTCGGAGCTCGATTGAGAATTAACTTGTGTCAGGTCTCAAATTCACATTTCAGAAAGAATTTTCAGTTTCTCCAATATGGAAAGTAAACTTAAAATATGATCAATTACCGAGCCAGAATATGGGCGTAGAAAGCAGCATATCCCTAATGACCGCGTGGGTAAAAAAATGATAACATTTAAAAAATTGTGACACTTTTTCCAATTTAATTAGTGGTAACTTATCTCATTGGGAGTTGATTTTCTCGTGGCTCAGCTGCCGGATCGGGTAACTTCTTACACTTGTTATCATTAAGTGTTAAACCTAATTGCGAGGATTAATCAGTCTGTTCCTGTACGCGGCGGCGCAGCGCTCGCACATTACCGTGAATAGACTGAACTGTGTCTGTAATATGAGTTTACCGGAGTCTAGTCAATAAATGATAACATTACAAAAAACGTTGCATTGGCCTCAGACGTGTATTCCCTCTTTTTACCCTGATGCAAAATTTTAATGATTATTACAGTTGCTAGCGGCAACTAGAGTCGCAAAATCTTTTTTTAATGTATTTATCTAATTAAAATCTTTTTTTTTCCTTGTTCAAAGCATTCTGGTTACTAATTCATATGGCTCAATGTAGAGAGGGTGATGGAGCAGCCGAGTACGAAGGAGATTTAAAGGGACACTAACCCCGGCAATCTTTTCGGCTTAATGATATTTTACTTTGTCTGATGTATACATCGTTCAGAGTTATAATTTTTAGAGCTTTTTAGTTTATGGGCAAAGTTGCTCCAATTAAGTCTTATTATGCTAGATTTTATCTACGGTAGTCTTGGCGGTACCCAGAACTAGAGTAGCCAGACAACGATTGTTGGGCTATGATAAAAGTAACTATGTGAAGGCATGGATAAAAGAAAGTTTACACAAGAGAAACTAAGGATGTCATAAAAGTAGTATGGAGAGAAGCAATGGAATAAAGGACGTTTACATGGGAGTGTGCAGGGAGGAAATAACTGAAATATGGAGAGAAGGAATGGAATAATGGAAATTTACACAGGAGGGCGCAGGGAGGAAATAACTGAAATATCGAAGGAAGGAGTAGACTAATGGAAGTTTATATAAGAGAAATTATGGATGTCATAAAAGTAGTATGGAGTGAAGGAATGAAATAATAGAAGGTTACATAGGAGACTGCAGGGAGGAAATAACTGAAATATGGAGGAAAGTAGTGGACTAATGGAAGTTTACACAGGGGTGTGCAGGGAGGAAATAACTGAAATATGGAGGGAAGGAGTGGACTAATGGTAGTTTACACAAAAAAAATTATAGATGTCATAAAAGTAGTATGGAGAGAAGGAATAATGGAAGTTTACACGGGAGGGCGCAGGGAGGAAATAACTGAAATATGGAGGGAAGGAGTGGAATAATGGAAGTTTACATGGGAGAGTGCAAGGAGGAAATAACTAAAATATGGAGAGAAGGAATGGAATAATGGAAGTTTACACAGGAGGGCGCAGGGAGGAAATAACTGAAATATCGAAGGAAGGAGTGGACTAATGGAAGTTTATATAAGAGAAATTATGGATGTCATAAAAATAGTATGGAGTGAAGGAATGAAATAATAGAAGGTTACATAGGAGACTGCAGGGAGGAAATAACTGAAATATGGAGGAAAGTAGTGGACTAATGGATGTTTACACAGGGGTGTGCAGGGAGGAAATAACTGAAATATGGAGGGAAGGAGTGGACTAATGGTAGTTTACATAGGAGGGTGCAGAGAGGACATAACTGAAATATGGAGGGAAGGAGTGGACTAATGGAAGTTTACACAAAAAAAAAGATAGATGTCATAAAATTAGTATGGAGAGAAGGAATGGAATAATGGAAGTTTACATAGGAGACTGCAGGGAGGAACTATCTGAAATATGGAGGAAAGTAGTGGACTAATGGACGTTTACACAGGAGGGCACAGGGAGGAAATAACTGAAATATGGAGGGAAGGAGTGGACTAATGGAAGTTTACACAGGAGGGCGCAGAGAGGAAATAACTGAAATATGGAGGGAAGGGTGGACTAATGGAAGTTTACACAGGAGGGTGCAGAGAGGAAATAACTGAAATATGGAGGGAAGGAGTGGACTAATGGAAGTTTACACAGGAGGGCGCAGAGAGGAAATAACTGAAATATGGAGGGAAGGAGTGGACTAATGGAAGTTTACACAGGAGGGCGCAGGGAGGAAATAACTGAAATATTGGAGGGAAGGGGTGGACTAATGGAAGTTTACACAAAAAAAATTATGGATGTCATAAAGTAGTATGGAGAGAAGGAATGGAATAATGGAAGTTTACACGGGAGGGTGCAGGGAGGAAATAACTGAAATATGGAGGAAAGAGTGGACTAATGGAAGTTTACATAAGAGAAATTATGGATGTCATAAAAATAGTATGGCGTGAAGGAATGAAATAATAGAAGGTTACATAGGAGACTGCAGGGAGGAAATAACTGAAATATGGAGGAAAGTAGTGGACTAATGGATGTTTACACAGGGGTGTGCAGGAGGAAATAACTGAAATATGGAGGGAAGGAGTGGACTAATGGAAGTTTACACAGGAGGGCGCAGAGAGGAAATACTGAAATATGGAGGGAAGGAGTGGACTAATGGAAGTTTACACAGGAGGGCGCAGAGAGGAAATAACTGAAATATGGAGGGAAGGAGTGGACTAATGGAAGTTTACACAGGAGGGCGCAGGGAGGAAATAACTGAAATATGGAGGGAAGGAGTGGACTAATGGAAGTTTACACAAAAAAAATTATGGATGTCATAAAAGTAGTATGGAGAGAAGGAATGGAATAATGGAAGTTTACACGGGAGGGTGCAGGGAGGAAATAACTGAAATATGGAGGGAAAGAGTGGACTAATGGAAGTTTATATAAGAGAAATTATGGATGTCATAAAAATAGTATGGAGTGAAGGAATGAAATAATAGAAGGTTACATAGGAGACTGCAGGGAGGAAATAACTGAAATATGGAGGAAAGTAGTGGACTAATGGATGTTTACACAGGGGTGTGCAGGGAGGAAATAACTGAAATATGGAGGGAAGGAGTGGACTAATGGTAGTTTACATAGGAGGGTGCAGAGAGGACATAACTGAAATATGGAGGGAAGGAGTGGACTAATGGAAGTTTACACAAAAAAAATTATAGATGTCATAAAATTAGTATGGAGAGAAGGAATGGAATAATGGAAGTTTACATAGGAGACTGCAGGGAGGAACTATCTGAAATATGGAGGAAAGTAGTGGACTAATGGACGTTTACACAGGAGGGCACAGGGAGGAAATAACTGAAATATGGAGGGAAGGAGTGGACTAATGGAAGTTTACACAGGAGGGCGCAGAGAGGAAATAACTGAAATATGGAGGGAAGGAGTGGACTAATGGACGTTTACACAGGAGGGCGCAGAGAGGAAATAACTGAAATATGGAGGGAAGGAGTGGACTAATGGAAGTTTACACAGGAGGGCGCAGGGAGGAAATAACTGAAATATGGAGGGAAGGAGTGGACTAATGGAAGTTTACACAAAAAAAATTATGGATGTCATAAAAGTAGTATGGAGAGAAGGAATGGAATAATGGAAGTTTACACGGAGGGTGCAGGGAGGAAATAACTGAAATATGGAGGGAAAGAGTGGACTAATGGAAATTTACACAGGAGGGCGCAGGGAGGAAATAACTGAAATATGAACGGAAGGAGTGGAATAATGGAAGTTTACACAAGAGAAATTATGAATGTCATAAAAGTAGTATGGAGAGAAGGAATGGAATAATGGAAGTTTACTCGGGAGGCTGCAGGGAGGAAATAACTGAAATATGGAGGGAAGGAGTGGACTAATGGAAGTTTACACAAGAGAAATTATGGATGTCATAAAAATAGTATGGAGAGAAGGAATGGAATAATGGAAGTTTACATGGGAGGGTGCATGGAAGAAATAACCGATATATGGAGGGAAGTGTGTCGCCCCAGGGTATGGGGTACTCGGGTATCAGGCGGCAAAAGGGGATTAACTGTGTCACAGGGAATGGCAGCCGCGCCTGATCCCGTGTCCTGGGGGACGGTTTTCTTGAAAAAGGGGGGATTATGTACAAGGGATTATTTCCAAAGTTAGTTTGTCGTGACGCCACCTGCAGTTTCTGGTGAAGTAGCACCAGCGCCGCCACAGTCCTCTGGAGGTTGGTGGTATTGCGGTTGAGATGGTGTAGTCCTCCGCAGGCAGGACTGGGACCTCCGGGGCAGCAATCCTGTGAAAGGAATGAGTTCATAGGAAAGAAGATGCAGCAGAGTCGAAGTCACTTCACTCCGGGTACTTTACTGGAACTTTAGCAGCCATGGTTACAGTTCAGTACAGTAAGATGTTAAACGGCAAGTAGCTAATGGGTGGCTGCAAGTGGATGTCAGGTCTGGATGGAACCCTTAGTGTGTGCCTGTTCTCTTTCAATTCTTCCCTGCTTCCCAGTAGTTTGGTGTGAAGTCTGACTCCATAAAGTGGATCTGGCCTCCTGCTGTCTCTCACTCTCCTTGCTCCCGTTGGGTTACCTTCTGCTGGCCGACCGCCGAACCATCAAGCGGTGCCTGGTACCCTTTTCTGGTCGCTTAGGAGCCTGGGCAGTATATATATATACCCCTAGTTCTTACCGGTGCCTGGTAAGCTGCCGGGTTGGACTCTCTGAAGTCCCTATCTTCCCCCAAACTGACTGCGCTTGGGATCTTTCTCTAGTCCTTCCTGGGTCCCTCAGCCGAGAGACCCTCCTTGCTCCCTCAGGCTCACTGCCTGGCTGCACTCCGGTCAAAGACCTCCTTTCTTCCCCTGGAGGTGACTATATTCCCTACCACCATTTGATCTAGTGTGGGGGGTGCTTGTGTGTAGGTTCCACCCATCAGCCTGAAATCTACTTGCAGCTGGAGTATCTGCACCGCTTTTATGGGTGCAGTACCCCTCTGTGACGCCTGCATTGTGGGGCGCCACAGAAGCAACAATGGATATTTACAGGAAAGCACAGGGAAGATATAACTGGACTGGAGGGAAGGATTGGTCTAATTGATGTTTCCATTAGAGAGCGCAGGGATGATATAACTGGACTATAGAGGAAGTAAATAAAGTAATGGAATTTTACACGGGAAGGCACAGGGAGGAAAAAACTGAAATATGGGGGGAAGAACTGAGCGATGTTTACAGAAGAGAGCAGGGAAGATATAACTGGACTATGGAAGGAAGGCGTTTACTAATGGAAGTTTACACAAGAGTGCGGTGAGGTAATAACTAAACTAAATAAGGAAGGTAATAGAGCAATGGAATATCACACAGGAGGTCTCAGAGAGGAAATAACTGAAATATGGGGGAAAGAAATAATGACCATTTACAGGAGAGAGCAGGGAATATACAGTGTAACTGGACTATGAAGGGAAGGAGTGGACTAATGGAAGTTTACACAGGATTGCAGGAAGGTAATAGCTGGAGTATTGAGGAAGGAAATGGAGTAATGGAATTTTACACAGGAGGGTGTAGGGAGGAAATAATTGAAATATGGAAAAATAATTGGAATAATGGAAGTTTACACAAGAGGGCTCAGTGAGTAAATGACTTAAATATGGAGGGAAGAAATAATGGATATTTACAAAAGAGAGCGCTGAGAAGATACAGCTGGATGGAAGGATTGAACTAATCATAGCTTACACAAGAGAGTGCAGGGAGGAAATAACCTGACTATTGAGGAAAGGAATAATGGATGTTTACAGGAGAGAGCAGGGGTTAACTGGATCATGGAGGAAAGGAGTGGACTAATGGACGGTTACACCAGAGGGCGCAGGAAAGATATAACTGGACTATGGAAAAAGCGAATGGAGAAATGGAATTTTACACAGGAGGGCGCAGGGAGGAAATAACTGAAATATGGAGGGAAGGAGTGGACTAATGGAAGTTTACACAGGAGGGTGCAGGAGGAAATAACTGAAATATGGAGGGAAGGAATGGACTAATGGAAGTTTACACAGGAGGGTGCAGGGAGGAAATAACCAAAATATGGAGGGAAGGAGTGGACTAATGGACGGTTTACACCAGAGGGCGCAGGAAAGATATAACTGGACTATGGAAAAAGCGAATGGAGAAATGGAATTTTACACAGGAGGGCGCAGGGAGGAAATAACTGAAATATGGAGGGAAGGAGTGGACTAATGGAAGTTTACACAGGAGGGTGCAGGGCGGAAATAACTGAAATATGGAGGGAAGGAGTGGACTAATGGAAGTTTACACAGGAGGGTGCAGGGAGGAAATAACTGAAATATGGAGGGAAGGAATGGACTAATGGAAGTTTACACAGGAGGGTGCAGGGAGGAAATAACCAAAATATGGAGGGAAGGACGGTTACACCAGAGGGCGCAGGAAAGATATAACTGGACTATGGAAAAAGGGAATGGAGAAATGGAATTTTACACAGGAGGGCGCAGGGAGGAAATAACTAAAAGACAGGGGGGGAAAAAATCATGTAATAGTGGACTAATAAATAAATAATAAACCGGGCTATGGAGGGAAGGACTGGACTGATGGTAGTTTACACTAGAGAGCGCAGGGAGGAAATAACCTGACTTTTGAGGAAAGTAATAATTGATGTTTACAGGAGAGAGCAGGGAAGATATAACTGGACTTTGGAGTATTGGTAGTTTAGACAAAATGTGCAGGGAAGAAATAACTGGACTACTGTAGTATAGAGGACAGGAATGGAGTAATACAAACTTACACAGGAGAGCACAGGGAGGAAATGGTTCACTATGGAGGGAAGGAATAATAGATGTTTACACAAGAAAGTGCAGGAAAGATACAACAGGACTACTGGACTATGGATGAAGGTCACCGAGTAATGGAAATTTACATAAAAGCGCAGAGAGGTAATTAGTGGACTATGAAGAGAAGTAATGAATAAAAGATATTTATATAAGAGAACGCAGGGAGGATATAACTGAAATATGGAGGGAAGGAATGGCATAATGGAAGTTTATGTAAGAGAACACAGGGAGGATATAACTGGCCTACTAGACTATGGAGGAAGGCACTGGAGTAATGGAAGTGAGTGCGCAGGGAGGAAATAACTGAGATATGGAGGGAAGAAATAATTAATGTTTACACCAGAGAGTGCAGGGAGGAAATAATTGAAATATTGTGAAAAAGAGGGGAGTTATAGGAGCTTACACAAGAGAGCGCAGGGAGAAAATAACTGGACTGGAGAGGGAAGTAATGGAGTAATAGGAGTTTACGTAAGAGAGTGCAGGGAGGCTATAACTGGCCTACTAAATTATGAAGGAAGGGAATGGAGGTAAAGAAGTTTACACAAAAGAGGGTAAACATTTTATTTATTCCTATTTGCTCCATATTTTCCATTCTTCCTATCTTTCACTCCTTATTCCATCTCACTTTGGCTTGATCTCCTGTGATTCTATACGAGGCTCGAGGATCCCAGCTCAGTTATACACCTCATTCTTTGGAGGAATTTACCAGTACATTTTCTCCATTTTATAGAAAGGTCCTGAGGAGTCTTTCTGTGGATCACAATGTCTTGGGAGCTTATGGATTATTTATGGGATGAAGGAATGAAATAAGGGAAGTTCACAAAGTGGTTATTTATGGTTAAAAGAAATATTTTGAAAATCATAGTTTATATATTTTCTGACAGTAAATGAAAATGATATAGAACTTCCGCTCACCGCCATCATCCATTCTTGACACTATCTATGTCTCAGCGATGTCTGGCCACTCGTCTCTTATTATCTTATTATTAAATTCAATAATTTCTTGACACTTGTCTATAATTCAGGGGGAATAGACTACAATCAATGGAATATGTGGAGAATAGGAGTCCTAGTCCGTGGACTATTAATGCAGTAATTCCAGACGCATACAAACATTTTCACGGCATTTGTAAGGCTAGACGTCCAGAAGTGAAAGCTTCTGCACAGATAGAGAGCAGCTAATATGTTAGGCTATGTGCATACCTAGTTTTTTTTGTGCTTATTTTATGGGTTTTTACTAGCAGATTTCTCTGAAAAGCATCCGTGCAAAGTCAATGAGAATTCTCAATTGCTGTTCCCACCTTCAGGTTTTTTTCCTTGCAGATTTTGGTGCAGAAAAAAGAAGCAACATGTCCATTCTTTGTGTGTTTTCCTGTTGTTTTTCTCATAGACTATATGATAGAAGCACATGGATAAAAAACATAGCAACAAATGAACCTAAATTGCTAAAAACGCAGCATTCTTCCAGCCTGGAGATGCCGTTTTGGTGCAGAAATGTTCTACTAGGTTTGCACATAGCCAGGTTTTTGGCAGCAGATTATTCAGGATACTCTCCAAGAGTGTGACAAAATAGTTTCTTTAGTCATCAACACACAAGAATAAATATGATAAGCTGAATAGATCAGAAATAAAACATATCCTATGTGTCTCAGCATTTGCAACTTCTCTCATACACAGACACAGGAAACTGGATACAGTCACATGCTCTTCCTGTGTGAGCCTCTGGGGTTTTTCTTTTGTTCTGACTTTATAGACAACATACATTTCTAGCAACTGAACACTCATATACAGGAATGGAGTTGTTGCATTAATCATATTCCAACACCCCTACTCAACAACTACTTATCCTGTCTGGGTAAGTCCACATGCTTGGTTCTTAATAATGGCTTTGTCATACCATCTGCTATTATCTTGCCAGACTAGCAATAAACAAAGTAGAGTACACCACGTTACACTAAGTCACGTAAGTGATGATGTTTTACGTCAATATGCTTAGTCCTTGCACTAATCATCTCACTGCTGGCAAGTTTATACATACTTGGTTGTCCTCATAGATAACTGTGTGGCTGAGCTTGTGGCTTGCTATGTACAGAAGTGCCCCCACTGCTTGTCTGTAATTCTCATTGCTGGGTAGCAGATCTTCTCCTTCCAACTTTAAGTAGAACGGATCAATTGGTGTTGATGTACCTTTGGCTTCTGACATCTCTTTTTCCTTGTGGTAGCTCCGTAACCTCCCATGTCTGGAGTTGGTGAAGGGACTCCATCTCTTCATTAGCAGCTTTTATCCAATTCTGCTTCTAGTGGACAGGTAGTTTTTGCATCTCTTGCCCTGACTGTGGCTCTGGCTCAGGAAGTGTTCTGACCATATAAGAAAGGTGTATAGCTGGGATACCTTTGTTTGGTCTTTCTGATCTCCTGACTGGAGGTTGACTTGGTTCTTCTGTTTCTTCCTCACTGGCTTCAGAGCTTATCCAGACTTCACTGTTTTCCCTTTCGGTGTCTGGGTTTGGTGACTGAGATTCTTGTATTTGTTTCCTGGGTTGAATGAATGGTGTAACTTCATGGAATTTGAGCAATGCAGAATTTTCCTCAATCACTACATCTCTGCTGATTGTTACTGTGTTGGTCCCTGGGTGCAGGATTCTGTATCCCTTTTGAGTTTCGCTATAGCCCACCAGGACTCCTTGCTTTGCATGTGGTTCCCACTTGGAACACTTTTCTTTGGGAACAAACACAAATGTTTTGCTTCCAAATATCCTGCGGTGCTTCAGGTTAGGCTTCTCACAGTTCCATAGCTCATATGGAGTTTTATTTGTGGCTTTACCTGGCAGTCTGTTTTGAAGATAGCAAGCTGTCATGATGACTTCTTCCCAACACATTGTAGGTAGATTCGCATCAAACAACATACTTCTTCCACTTTCACAGAGAGTGTGGCTCTTTCTCTCTGCAATGCCATTCTGTTCTGGGTTGTATGGAATGGTAGTCTGGAACACGATTCCATTCTTTTTCAAAATGGTTTGTACCTCACCACTTGTATTTTCAGTTCCATTATCTGCACGCAAGGCTTTTGACATTCTTCCAAATTTGTTATACACTACAGCAAGTTAGAAAAATATTAGAATCTGAGAGTCCTCAGTGGTTGATACCTTTTAATATCTAACCGAAAAGATGGTAATCAAAGCAAGCTTTCGAGACACTATGGCCTCTTCATCATGCTAATACAAATTTTGAAGACACAGACATATAAACATATTTTAGAACAAAGTAGGGAAATAAGGAAGACCTCATGGGTAAACGGTACAACACTTATACCTATTCATACAATGAAATTATGTGTTCAATGTACCTATTTAACAAATGCAAGGATTCCAAAGTTCTCATGCAAAAATATACAAGTTTAATACAATTCATCACATGAAACAGGGGATCCGAACATTGTTGATACATGAAAAGGACAGGTTTTAGGCAGTCTAAGGAGATAATGACACTAGGGGTACAGTTATAACCACAAGCGACAGGACTGGGTTTGACATCATATAGTACAATCACAATATATATCAAGGGATATAAAGTGCATACTGCATTCAAAGGGTCAGTACAAAAACAGCATATCCGGTCTAGAATAGTATTTAGTCAATCATATAGACAAGAGTCTTTCCAATACTAACAACAAAAACAAAACATTATCCCAGTTATCACAGTGAAAGACCAAGGTTAAAGCATCATACCAGTTGCTATATGGCAGTACCCACAGTGTCAGGGAGGAGCAGGGTAGGATGATGCAATGACAGGTAAAGCAGAAATTAGTAGTCAGTCTTGGAAGGGGGAGAGGAGATGGGGAGGTAAAATCAAAATTCCGAGATAAGAGGAACAGATTGTATTATCTCTGAATTTTGATTTTAACTCCCCAGCTTCTTTCCCCCTTCCAAGACTGACTACTATTTTGTGCTTTACTTCACCTGTCAAATTTACTTCATCATCCTACCCTGCATATGTATATATGTGTGTCTTCAAAATTTGTGTCATTATTAGTCTGATGAAGAGGTCATAGTGTCTCGAAAGCTTGCTTTGCTTACCATCCTTTCAGTTAGCCATTAAAAGGTGTCAACCAATGAGGACTCTCAGATTGTAATATTTTTCTATCTACACGGTACAAACATTTTTTACCTTACAGCAAGATATTCTTCAAGTTTCTGTGGAACTTCATCCTTACTGTGAAGCAGGTAGGCAACTGTATATCTGGAGTAGTCATCAATAAATGTGAGAAAATATCTCTTCTTCCTTGGAATTTGAACACTCATTGGACTGCAAACATCTATGTATCAAATCCAGAGGCTGTGCAGATCTAGTGGTGCTTACTTAAGGAAAGGATTTTCTGGACATTTTCCCTTTAAGACAGCTAGTGCACTTCATCATTTGACTACACAGGTTGATTTCAACACCATTTGCTAGTTGACCTAGCTTCTTTACTGCTTCTGGGTCTCTGTGCCCTCGACGTCTGTGCCATAAATAGATACAGTTCTTATGTAGATCTTGTCTAGCACTGTACACTCTTTCTTTGCATCTTAGCTGATAAAGTTCATCATGGATTTTTCCTTCTGCAAGAGTGTGACCCTCCTTTGATATAATGCAGCTTTTGTCTTTAAAAGTAACTACATTCCCCTTTTGTGTACGCTTCTTTACAGACAGAAGAGTGCTTTCAAGGCTGGGAACATATAGAACACACTTTACTGGGATCTTTCTGCTTTGTGCTAAGGACTGGACAGTGGAGGTAGCCATCTCCTACTCCTTCTGAAGTCATATATTGACTAGAGATGAGTGAGTACTAAAATGCTCGGGTGCTCGATGCTCTAGATGAGCATCCCAAGATACTCGTGTACTCGGCCAGAGCACCGAGCCCAATGTAAGTCAATTAGTGACAGGCTCCGCCCACAGACGTCCGGTTATAAAACGAGTGTTTCTGGGAAAGGGCTGGAGGGTGGGCTTTTTCAAATCGCCGCAGCATACAACACCTTGCTGTGCCCCCCAGAGGGACCCTAACAATCAATCTGCTCTCTGTGAAGTGCCAACTCACTGTGTGCACTGAAGGGAACAGTGTATTTGTGTCAGATCAATAATTATTAGAGAGGAGTCCGAGCATCTCGGCGGTACTCGGTGCTCGCCGAGCATTCGGACTACCGGGATACTCGTGCGAGTAACGAGTAGCGCCGAGCATACTCGCTCATCCCTAATATTGACCATTAGCTAAGATGACCTTTTCTGATTTGCTTTCATCAAGGTCAGTGAAGAAACCCTTGTTAGGCTGCCTTCAGATTTGCAGATGCCTCCGCAGCGTTTTGCGGAGGCATCTGCAAGCATCTGCATGCAGACGGCAGCCCCTATGTTTATAATGGAGCGCACGGCGGTCTGCAGATGCTTGCAGACCGCCGTGCGCACCCATTCACTCCTATATGTGATCTGTGCGCAGGCGGACGCCTGCGCACAAATCACACACTCTCGTCCGCACCAGGGACGCGACATGTTGCGTCCCTGGTGCGGGCGAGAGTGTGTGATTTGTATGCAGGCATTCGCCTGCGCACAGATCACATATAGGTGTGAATGGGTGCGCACGGCGGTCTGCAAGCATCTGCAGACCGCCGTGCGCTCCATTATAAACATAGGGGCTGCCGTCTGCATGCAGATGCTTGCAGATGCCTCCGCAAAACGCTGCGGAGGCATCTGCAAATCTGAAGGCAGCCTTAGTTGTCATATGGCTGCTTGCACCAGAATCTATACACCATATATGCTTTGCAGATGGGCGTACACTGGCATTAAATGCAGCTTCAACACATGCAGAATCTTCCTTTACAGCTGTTTTAACCCTTTGATGACTGTTCTGCTTTTTAAGATGACTCATTCTTGCTTTCCAAATTCTGCAGTCTGCTTTAAGGTGACCGGGCTTTTTACAGACAAAACATTCATAGGTTTCTCTTAGGTTGCTCTTCTTTTTAGGTAAGTCCTGTGTCCTTAATGCTGTTTCTGCTCTGGATTCATTAGTGCTGTTTACATTCTCCATTTTTCTCTTAAATTCATGCACAAGTTTGCCTTTAACATATTCTAGTGTGAGCGCATCATCTGGCCATGCATCTACTGTAGTGCAGTCACAAATGTGTCATAACTTTCTGGAAGAACACTTAATAGAAGTGCAGCAATATGAAAATTTTTAATTTCTTCTCCAGTACCCTGAGACGCTCCACAGTCTTTAGGGTATTTCTTATATAGTCCTGCATATTCTGGCCATCACTTAGCTCAGACTGGTAAAGCTTTCTCATGAGATAAAGCTTATTGCTGAGATTTCATCTTTCATGCACTTTCTGTAACTCATCCGACATCTCCTTTGCAGTTGCATACTTGCATATATGAACAATATGATCATCATCTACACTGAGGGAGATAGTGCTTTGTGCTTTCTGATCCTTCTCTAGCCAATCATCTGGTAATGGATGAGGCACTTGTTCCAGAGTATATTTCCACATACCTTTTCTTATGAACAGCATCTTCACCTTGAATTTCCAGGACTGGTAGTTCTGATTAATGAGGCTTTGCACTGTAAACTTGATAGGTTCGCTGCTAGTGGACATCATCTCTGTTGGTCTGTGCTGCTTTTGCTTTGGGCTTCTTTTTCTGTATTACTCTGGGGTTCTGTGTTACTCTGAGCCCATAACCTGTTGGCAGCGGATTATTCAGAATACTCTCCAAGCGTGTGGCAAGAGTATCTTTATTCAGCAACAAACAGGAAAAAAAATGCTGCAGCATGGTAAGGCACATACACCCCCTCACCACCCGCGCTCCTCACTCGTGGCCAGTTCTAACAGCGCTAACAGCACCCCCCGCTCCTCACCTGCGGCTCAGGTGGCGGAAAGGCTTCATGCACCCCTGCTCATCCAGTGCTGTCAGATATAGTCTGCTGAACCATTACATCTCACCCTATCCAATAGAGTTTTTACCAGGCTATTTGCGCTCCCAGAGGCCTGGTAAAAACTCTATTAGATGTATACTAATATGGTAACTCGGTTTGAGCTACATACTAGTTACCAGGAATTTGCAGCATACCGAATACTGAGGAAATCTACTTCTGGATACTCAATGGTCCTTAGTGACCGATACGCAAGTTAACAAGACCTAAAAAAAGGTGAGTGCCACCTACATCCACCTACGATCTAAAGACCCTGTCGCACACAACGACACTCCAGCGATCCCGACAGCGATAACGACCTGCCGGGATCACTGGAGCGCCGTTACCTGGTTGCTGGTGAGCTGTCAAACTCGCAGATCTCCCCAGCGATCAGGGACCTGGGAGCCACCTCCCACATCGCTGAAGACAATGTCACCAGCGTCCTCCCTGCTTAGCGCTGCCTGTAAGCAGGGAGGACGCTGGTAACTATGATAAACAGCGGGTATCCAGGCAGCGCGCACTGCCTAGATACCCAGTTTTACCATAGTAACCAGCCCTGTGAGGTCACTGATCGCTGGTTTCTCGCTGTCACACACAGCGATGCGTGCAGGCCAGCGGGAAACCAACTATCAAAAAATGACCCACAGCACTTTGCAGCGATCAGCGACCTCACAGCAGGGGCCTGATCGCTGCTAAGTGTCACACACAACGACATCGCTGGAGATATCTTTGTAACGTCACAGTTACAATGATTTCACTAACGATATCGTTATGTGTGACTGGGCCTTTAGTATACATTTACATTTAGATCGGTGCGCTTTCTTCCTTTCCTTTCCTTCTACAAGAATTGTGGCACCCTGGCACCTTGTTGGGCACCACAGAAATCCTTAGGGCTTGAATGGAGTTAACGGCAAAGCAATACTCACAAACACCACAACACCTTAGTACACCTGGTTTCACCCCGAGCCTCTAGGGGGAGCTCCACTGGTCACTTTGAGCCAGTTTCCCCTATAAATAGAGTCTTGGAGGGAGAAACGTCAGAGTGTGGTAGACGCTACAAGACCTGCCAGCCTGTGTGAAACCTCCATCCTATGAGGGACACACTAGGCCCACCAGCCAGCTAGCCAGTGAGGAGACCCTTGCAATTGGGGTCAGAGGAAGAAGGAGAACACCTCTCAGGAAAACAGAGTTATTCTGACTCTTTCCTTACTAACCAGTTACTGGAACCGAAGCTGTGAGAGCTACCCAGCCACCACAGAGAACCAGCACCATCAACAGGAGGTTTAGCCACCTGTTCCACCTGAAGCACCCATCCACGAGAGCCCAGGGAAGAGTACTGATCCTGCTCAAACCCTTTTACAGTGCCCTCAGTGCTGCTAACCAGGTGAAGCAAGTTCCATTGAACACACTGCCCGGTCCGAAAGAAAGAGAAAGGAAGCCTACTACAACTGCTTGCTGTGAACCTCCAGGAGTGCTAACTTCACTAACCCGGTCTGGCGTACCTGAAAACCACCAGTAAATTTACTTAAAAGACTTTAGTGCAGAGGTCCCCAATGTCAGTCCTCGAGGGCCGAACCAGTGCAGGTTTTCAGGATTTCCTTACTATTGCACAGGGATTGGAATCATTGCCTGCTGTGAAATACTAAGGAGATCCTGAAAACCTGTACTGGTTCGGCCCTCGAGGACTGACATTGGGGACCTCTGCTTTAGTGTGTCTGTGTCTGACTCCTGGGCCTAACAGCAGTGCTACCGCAGCTGCCTCACAACATCTTGTGCAGCTCCCGGCTCCGGGGACTCCCACTCATCCTGTGGGGAGCGTTCCATCTTGCTGCCTAACATCCCCCGGAGGCCTAGCAGCGTCGGTACCATTACCGAACACCCGCAGGTGGCGTCATGAAGACATTTAACCCCTACTGTTCCGCCATTCCCCAAATTGATCTGGACCACCGGGCCTCACAGCTGCAGGCGCGGTTCCGTGACAAGAGGAGAGTCTTCGCCTGTGACGTGAACCCCGCGGCTACGGTGAGTCAGAATCTCACCCTATTGTGAGATATGGTCTACTCAGCCATTGTTCCTAATCCAGCCATTTGTGATACTCTATCTGAGTTGCTTTATCTCAGTGTGTCCAGACACTGTACCTAAAGGGGCCGTCACACGCGTCAATGTCGCTGCTGCACGTGACGTGATAAATCGCTGGTTGATGGTCGCCAGGTTTTCGGACTGGACCAAAAACCTGGCGATGGTCACCTGGTATACACACAGCATCGCTGTGTGTGATACCTGGGGACGCAATCAGCCAGCTCCCAGCGCCTCTCAGAAAGCGGTGGGAGCTGGTATCCAGGGTAAACTGCGTGTAACTAGGCAGCGCGCGCTGCCTAGATACCTGATGTATACCTTAGTTACCACATTGTCGTGAGTGAGGAAGGAGCGGATCCGTGAGATGTTCTTGAGCTGGAGCCGGAGGGATGTGGTGAGGGCCTCGATGTGGGGTTTGAAGGATAGGGAGGAGTCAAGGATTACCCCGAGGCACTTGGCTTGGGGGACTGGGGAGAGGGTGCAGTCGTTGACGCAGATGGATAGGTTGGGAGGTGGGGTGGAATTTCTTGGAGGGAAGACTATGAATTCAGTTTTGTCCATGTTGAGTTTAAGGAAGCGAGCAGAAGTTACTTAATTTCAGTAATTCAATACATAAAGTGAAACACATATATTATGTAGAGTCATTACAGCGTGATCTATTTCAAGTGCTTATGTCTGTAAATGTTGATGATTATAGTTTACAGCTAATGAAAACCCAAAGGTCATTATCTCAGAAAATTAACCTCTTTACGACCAATGACGAGTATACTCGTCATGAAAAGATGTCAGTTCCCGCATCATGACGAGTATACTCGTCATGGCTTTGAACTGTCACTGCTCCTAAACGAACAGTGACAGCTCAAATCTAAAAGCTGTCAGTGACAGCCAAGGGTTAGGGGCAGAGGTGTGGGCACCCCTGTTAACCCCTTCACCCCCCTCCCCCACCGCAATCACTCTTATCTGCGGGCGGGTTGCACCGCAGCCGCCGGCAATGAGCTGATGCTCCAGCTCACACTGTGTCCTGTCCCCGCCCCCTGTGTCCAGCTCCCCCTGTGTCCTGTAGCCCCCCCCCTGTGTCCTGAGCCCCCTGTGTCCTGTCCCCGTCCCCTGTGCAGCCCCTCCTGTGTCCTGTCCCCGTCCCCTGTGCAGCCCCTCCTGTGTGCGGTCCCCGCCCCCTGTGTCCAGCTCCCCGTGTCCTGTAGCCCCCCCTCGTGCCCTGAGCCCCCTGTGTCCTGTCCCCGTCCCCTGTGCAGCCCCCCTGTCTCCCGTCCATCCCCGCCCTCCACCCTGCACTGTGTGGCTGCCGGCGGGCTTGTGCGCCCGCCGACGAAGCTGCAGGGCCCCCTCCTCCTCCCTGCTGGTCCCGGTCCCCAGCCCCCGGTCCCCAGCCCCACTCACCTATCCCGATTCCCGGCGGGCTGCACGCTCGGTGCACCCGCCCGCACGGTCGGGCCGGCTCTGCAGTGTGGCTCCTCCTCTTCTCAGGGGCTCCTCCTCCTCATCGCTGGGTAAGTATGAATGGATGGATGGATGGATGGGTGGATGGATGGGTGGATGGATGGATGGATGGGTGGGTGGATGGATGTGTGCGTGCGTGGATGTGCTTGTGTGGATGTGTGTGCGTGGTTGTGTGCGTACGTGGATGTGCGTACGTGGATGTGCGTACGTGGATGTGCATGTGTGGATGTGTGTGCGTGGTTGTGTGCATGCGTGGATGTGCGTACGTGGATGTGCGTACGTGGATGTGCGTACGTGGATGTGCGTACGTGGATGTGCGTGCGTGGATGTGCTTGTGTGGTTGTGTGTGCGTGGTTGTGTGCATGCGTGGATGTGCGTACGTGGATGTGCGTACGTGGATGTGCGTACGTGGATGTGCGTACGTGGATGTGCGTACGTGGATGTGCGTGCGTGGATGTGCTTGTGTGGATGTGTGTGCGTGGTTGTGTGCATGCGTGGATGTCAGCACGTGGATGTGCGTACGTGGATGTGCGTGCGTGGATGTGCGTACGTGGATGTGCGTGTGTGAATGTGCGTGCGTGGAAGTGTGCGTACGTGGATGTGGATGTACGTGGATGTTGTGTGTGGATGTACGTGGATGTCAGCGGATGTCAGCATGCGTGCGTGGATGTGTGCATGCGTGGATGTGCGTGCGTGGTTGTGTGCATGCGTGGATGTGCATACGTGGATGTGCGTGCGTGGATGATGGGTGCATAGGTGGATGGATGGGTGCAACAAGGGATCAAGTGTCCTCTTGTTATAGTCTCTGGGATCATAGTCATGGTGCACTGTATAACTGATCATTGTCATACAGTGCACCATAACTCTGACCCCTGAGACTGTAGGAAGAGGACACTTGATCCCTTGCTGCAGTCTCTGGATTGAGCAGAGGCGATCGAGCGTCGTGGGACCTTCGTTGTGGACTACGTCGGAGGCAATCGAGCGTCGTGGGACCTTCGTTGTGGACTACGTCGGATCTTCATAATAAAGATGGAGTCCGAATTTTGTTTGTGTTTTTTTTTCAAATAAAAAGATTTTTCTATGTCTGTATTTTCTGACTATTTACCAGAGATTCCTAATGGCGGGTCTAACATTGGCCCTATATTATGAATCTCGGGCTTAGTGCCAGCTGCCAATAAAAAGCTGGCATTAACCCCTTTATTACCCAGTTCGCCACCGGCACCAGGGCAACTGGAAGAGCATGGGTACAGCGCCAGAAAATGGCGCTTCAATGAATGCGCCATTTTCTGGAGCGGCTGCGGGCTGCAATTCGCAGCATGGGGGGCCCAGAACGCTTGGGCCTTTCCATGCTGAGGATTCCAGCCCCCAGCTGCCTAGTTGTACCTGGCTGGGCCAAAAATATGGCGGAGCCCTACGTCATTTTTTTTTCTAGAATTAGTTCTAGAAATAAAAAAAAATGGGCTTTGCTGTATTTTTGGTTGCAGCCAGGTACAACGAGGCAGCTGGGGGTTGCTGGCAGTCTGTAGCTGCCAAGTTGTACCTGGCTGGACCAAAAATATGGCGGAGCCCTACGTCATTTTTTTTTCTAGAATTAGTTCTAGAAATAAAAAAAAATGGGCTTCGCTGTATTTTTGGTTGCAGCCAGGTACAGCGAGGCAGCTGGGGGTTGCTGGCAGTCTGTAGCTGCCAAGTTGTACCTGGCTGGACCAAAAATATGGCGGAGCCCTACGTCATTTTTTTTTCTAGAATTAGTTCTAGAAATAAAATAAAGCCTTCGCTGTATTTGTAGCCAGCCATGTACAACTTGGTAGCTGGCTGACTGGAATCCTCAGCGTGGAGAGACTCAAATGTTGTGGGTCCCCCACGCTGCAAATTTCAACCCACAGCCACCCAAGAAAATAGCGCATTCATTAGAGGCGGCATTTTCTGGTGCTGTACCCCAACTCTACCAGTTGCCCTTGTGCTGGTGGCACACGGGTTCTCCATATGCGACATAGTGTCCGCTAACAATTTCAATAGAAAATTAGCTCCAATTGTTAGCGGAAACCATGTCGGGTATGGAGAGCCCCTCCCTGTGTGCCTGAACATTGGAGCTCCCCCACAAGTGACCCCATTTTGGAAACTAGACCCCCGAAGGAACGTATCTAGATGCATAGTGAGTACTTTGAACTCCCAGATGCTTCACAAATTCATCCATAAAAATGAAAAAGCACGTTTTTTTCCACAAAAAGTTTCTTTTTTCATTTTTACGGATCAATTTGTGAAGCACCTGGGGGTTCAAAGTGCTCACTATGCATCTAGATACGTTCCTTGGGTGGTCTAGTTTCCAAAATGGGGTCACTTGTGGGGGAGCTCCAATGTTTAGGCACATAGGGGCTCTTCATATCCTACAAGGTGTCCGCTAACAATTCCAATTGTTAGCGGACACCATGTCGCGTATGGAGAGCCCCTGTGTGTCTCCACATTGGAGCTCCCCCACAAGTGACCCCATTTTGGAAACTAGACCCCCAAAGGATTATATCTAGATGCATAGTGAGCACTTTGAACCCCCAGATGCTTCACAAATTGATCCGTAATAATGAAAAAAGAAATTATTTGTGGAAAAAAAGTGCTTTTTCATTTTTACGGATGAATTTCTGAAGCACCTGGGGGTTCAAAGTGCTCACTATGCATCTAGATACGTTCCTTTGGGGGTCTAGTTTCCAAAATGGGGTCACTTGTGGGAGAGCTCCAATGTGGAGACACATGGGGACCCTCCAAACGCGACACGGTGTCCGCTAACAAATTGAGCTCATTTTCCATTCAAATTGTTAGCGGACACCATGTCGCGTTTGGAGGGTCCCCGTGTGTCTCCACATTGGAGCTCCCCCACAAGTGACCCCATTTTGGAAACTAGACCCCCTAAGGAACGTATTTAGATGCATAGTGAGCACTTTGAACCCCCATATGCTTCAGAAATTCATCAATAAAAATGAAAAAGCACTTTTTTTTCCCACAAAAAATTTATTTTTTCATTATTATGGATCAATTTGTGAAGCATCTGGGGGTTCAAAGTACTCACTATGCATCTAGATATGTTCCTTTGGGGGTCTAGTTTCCAAAATGGGGTCACTTGTGGGGGAGCTCCAATGCGGAGACACACAGGGGCTCTCCATACGCGACATGGTGTCAGCTAACAATTTGAGCTCATTTTCCATTCAAATTGTTAGCGGACACCATGTCGCGTTTGGAGGGCCCCGGTGTGTCTCCACATTGGAGCTCCCCCACAGGTGACCCCATTTCGGAAACTAGACCCCCTAAGGAACATATCTAGATGCATAGTGAGCACTTTGAACCCCCAGATGCTTCACAAATTCATCAATAAAAATGAAAAAGCACTTTTTTTTTCCACACAAATTTTCTTTTTTCATTTTTACAGATCAATTTGTGAAGCACCTGGGGGTAGAAAGTGCTCACTATGCATCTAGATATGTTCCTTTGGGGGTGTAGTTTCCAAAATGGGGTCACTGGTGGGGGAGCTCCAATGTGGAGACACACGGGGACCCTCCAAACGCGACATGGTGTCCGCTAACAATTTGAATGGAAAATGAGCTCAAATTGTTAGCGGACACCATGTCGCGTTTGGAGGGTCCCTGTGTGTCTCTACATTGGAGCTCCCCCACAAGTGACCCTATTTTGGAAACTAGACCCCCAAAGGAACATATCTAGGTACATAGTGAGCACTTTGAACCCCCAGATGCTTCACAAATTGATCCGTAATAATGAAAAAATAATTTTTTAGTGGAAAAAAAAGTGCTTTTTCATTTTTACGGATGAATTTCTGAAGCATATGGGGGTTCAAAGTGCTCACTATGCATCTAGATACGTTCCTTCGGGGGTCTAGTTTCCAAAATGGGGTCACTTGTGGGGGAGCTCCAATGTGGAGATACACAGGGACCCTCCAAACGCGACATGGTGTCCGCTAACAATTTGAGCTCATTTTCCATTCAAATTGTTAGCGGACACCATGTCGCGTATGGAGGGTCCCTGTGTGTCTCCACATTGGAGCTCCCCCACAAATGACCCCATTTTGGAAACTAGACCCCCTAAGGAAGGTATCTAGATGCATAGTGAGCACTTTGAACCCCCAGATGCTTCACAAATTCATTCATAAAAATTAAAAAAACACTTTTTTTTCACAAAAAAATTCTTTTTGCCTACATTTTTTCAGTTTCACATGGGCAAAGGGATAAAATACATCCCAAAATTTGTTGGGCAATTTCTACTGAGTACACCGATACCTCATATGTGATCATAAACCACTGTTTGGGCGCACGGCAGGGCTCAGAAGTGAAGGAGCGCCATTTCACTTTTTGAACGGAAAATTGGCTCTAAAATTCAAATTGCGCTCCTTCCCTTCTGAGCCCTGCCGTGCGCCCAAACAGTGGTTTATGACCACATATGAGGCATCGGTGTACTCAGGAGAAATTGCCCAACAAATTTTAGGATCCATTTTATCCTGTTGCCCATGTGAAAATGAAAAAATTGAGGCTAAAAGAACATTTTTGTTACAAAAATTAAAATGTCCATTTTTTCCTTCAACTTTATTTTAGTTCCTGTGAAGCACCTGAAGGGTTAATAATCTTCTTCAATATAGTTTTGAGTAGCTTGAGGGGTGCAGTTTTTGGAATGGTGTCACTTTTGGGTGTTTTCTGTCATGTACACCCCTCAAAGGGACTTCAAATGTGATGTGGTCACTAAAAAATTGGTTTTGTAAATTTTGCTGGAAAAATGAATAATTGCTGATGAACTTTGAACCCTTATAACGTCCTAACAAATTTTTTTTTTTCTTCCAAAATTGTGCTGATGTGAAGTAGACATGTGGGACATGTTATTTATTAACTATTTTGTGGCACATAACTCTCTGGTTTAGCAGAATAAAAATTAAAAATTTGAAAATTGCTAAATTTTCAAAATTTTTGCCAAATTTTTTATTTTTTCACAAATAAATGCAAAAATTATCGACCTAAATTTAATACTAACATGAAGCCCAATATGTCACGAAAAAACAATCTCAGAATCGCTAGGATCCGTTGAAGCGTTCCAGAGATATTACCTCATAAAGGGAGAGTGGTCAGAATTACAAAAAATGGTCTGGTCATTAAGCTGCAAAGTGACTCGGTCCTTAAGGGGTTAAAGTAGGGAGGGTCTGAGAGATAAAATATTACCAAATAGGTCTCAGAGTCTTCACCTTGTGTTGTGAGAGTCACTTGACTTAGTGATAATTACATGCCAGTGAAGTCTCAATAAAGGTAATATTATGGCACTTTTACCTAGATAGTCATGCTCTTATAATTTATGCATTCTAGATATGCTGTTTTTATCAATATGATTTTTCTAGTTACCAGATATAGTATTGGTACCTGACTTATATGCATCCGCACAAGATCATTTAGCGAAAACCTCAGATTTAAAGGTATAAACATACTATTGTTTTTCTCCTGGATGATTTATTTGCTTCTTGAGACTAGTCTTCAAGTCTATTATGTTAATGAAAGAGAAATTAACACGCATATTCTAAAAGGTGTTAGGCTATAATTTGTTTATTTGACATGCTGATAGTAATATAATTATAGGTCTTATGACTGTATTAACACATGTTCTGTATCTTTGATTTTATGGCATTTGAACCAGCTGTTACGTGATCAAGGCATGTATTGCCGAAACGTTGTGGATTGACAGCATTTCTGTGAGATCAGAACCAAATAAACTATCCTTTTGCTTCACATCAATCATACCTGGATTTCATTTTTTCTTCTCGAGTGTGACAGAAATACCTATTATAGTGAGAGTCACAACCACTATGAAGGCAGATCACGGCTGCTGCAGTCCACAGCGTGCTGCATATAGAGTAGGGAGGATGATGGGTTAAAAACCACGCTGCCATATTCCATGAGACATCAAAGGGTGACTATAATATTGATTTATTAGTCAATGTGTTTCAGGGCTACCTGGCCCCTTCCTCGGGACATAGCAATATCATATTGCCATGTTTCAGTGAGTCCTGAAACACGTTGACTAATAAATCAATATTATTATCACCCTTTGATGTCTTGTGGAATATGGCAGCGTGGTTTTTAACCCTTCATCCTCCCTACTTTAATTTTATGAGCCAATGAAAACTTTTGGGTTGTAAGCCATAATCATTAACATTAACAGAAATAAACACTTGAAATAGATCACTCTGTGTGTAATGACTCTATATAATAATATATGTGTTTCCCTTTTGTATTGAATTACTGAAATAAATAAACTTTTTGATGATATTGTAATTCATTGAGATGCATCTGTAGTGATGTTTCAACCCTGACTGGTGCTTAATAAAGACCCATTCAGGGTCGAAAATTTCATTGTATATAGCAGAATAAACCAAGGCTTTGGTGACCTTGTTCACTGCGTTTGGGCACTTCTGCGTTCTGGATGTTCTTTCTCCTACATTGTCTGTTGTACCTCTATAACCAACCCTATCATTTGTAATACGGTTTACTTAGCTGAGAGAGCTAAATTCATCATGTGTGATATGCAGTGCTGGATTCATTATAAGGGGAATCTGAGCTACTGCCTGAGGCCAGAACTCCGGGGGAGCCCAAGGTAAATTGCCCCCCATTACGGTCTGTTAAACTGTGTATCTAAACCTGTCCAATGTGACACTGTGTGTTCAACCTGGGAAACGAAGTCTATCATTTTTTGATCAAAGCCTATCCTGCTTGATAACATCTGCTTCTCTGTGTATCTAAGTCTATCATGTCTGATCTGGTGTATCTAAGCGCATTATGTGCGGTACACTCTTCTCATCCTCCATCAGGCCGTGTACCTCCTCCTGTATTCTCTCCCGCCTCGTCCGCATAGATGATGGGTGAAGAGTTAAGAGCACCAATTACACGCAAAAACACAAACTACAATAAGACACTTAGATGCCTATTAACACCTTTCTAATGTGTTTCTGAGTGGAGCGTTCGGCCATTTTTCATCCTCTCAGCGCCATTAAATTGATATTAACAACAATTCCTTGACCTTCCGTCAGAATACATTAATAATACACTGTGATAATCGCCACCATGCATGTATGAAAGTGCCGGACAAGAGGATAAAATATCCAAAATGATGGAGGCGGAAAGTATGGGCTGTCTATAAAAAGTCCAGCTTCTTTATAGCAGATTATTAGACGTTGGCCTGCTGAGACCGAGGATCCGTGTGATGTTCTCTGAAAATCTTACAGAAAATCTCAACTTCTGTTTGAAACTTTATATTTTTCTTTTTCAATCTTTCTCACTCCCCCAAAGTTGTAATTGTGGCACCCCATGGGTTAATGTGCCACAATAACACCACATGGGTTCTCTCCCCACTACACACTGACAAACACTAGCACCTCTGGGCCAGGAGGGGGAGCACAACCTGCTCCCTTAAATACTCCTGCTCGTGAGGGAGAGCTCAGTTCAGCTCGGAGCAGGGCTGTGAAGAGCACAAGTTAGTGCAGAACTTAGTGCAGGCCCAGCCAGGGTCAGAGGAACAGGAAAACTACAGACAGAGGAACACGTCTGGGAGCTGGAGTGATACCTTCACTCGCCCCAGAAGAGCGCACGGAACGGACTCCGGATCCGGTACTGTGTCTGGCACCCACAGCACAGTGAATCCAGGAACAGTGGGATCTCTAGATACCCCTAGTACCAGTGCAAAGCAACACGGAGGGGTCAGCACAGCACAGAGGACTCAAGTTGCCTAGCCAAGTGGTACCAGCAGAACACAGAGAAAGAGTGAGAAGTCCCAGCAGCTTAGCTAGAAGCAGCAGCTCAGGACACACACACAGCGCAGCACGAGGAAGCTGATGACCCGGACAGGGTGGGGAGAGAGCTTAGCCCCATTACAGACTCCGTGGACTATAACCTGCAACACCATCTGCAGTAAAGCTTTGGAAAACAGCAAAACTGTGAGTCTGTGTATTGATTGTAACCTTTGCCCTACATTCAGCACAGAGAGCTTCCCCCTGCTACAAGCCTGTCAGCTCTGCACACGGATTAGAAGAAGCTGCAGCATCAGGAGAAGAGGAGAATTGCACCTTTGACTACTAAACGTGAGTGTGTGTCCTTTAACCCCGTCTTCACCATTCCTATCCATTATAGACTATACCATCACTGCCCCGGGGAATACAGTTCTACCCACTGGAACTATTACACCTAAGCTGCCATTCCATCATCCCCGGAGGTTCTGCAGCAGCGGCGGCCCCATCACTGGCCGCATATGGTGGGTGGCGTCACGACTGACAATCCCCTGTAAATACACCCCTTTTATTTGCCAGGGTCCAGGAAACGGACCGGACCAGGACCACCCGTGACTTCCCCCACAGCAGACATGGTCCAGTACCGAGTACCCTCGTCCCAGTGGGCTCGACATAATAACAGTTAATAACAGTGACAGCCAGAGCGCTTCCATAATAGTGACAGCCACAGTGCCCTCATAACAGTGACAGCCACAGTGCACCCATAACACTGAAAGACACAGCACCCCATAACAGTGACAGCCACGGTGTCCCCATAACAGTGACAGCCACAGTGCTCCATAACAGTGACAGCACAGTGTCCCCATAACAGTGACAGCCACGTGCACCCATAACAGTGACAGCCACGCCCCATAACAGTGACAGCCCAGTGCACCCATAACAGTGACAGCTAAGTGCACCCATAACAGTGACAGCCAAAATGCACCCATAACAGTGACAGCCAGAGTGCCCCCCATAACAGTGTCATCCACAGCGCCCCCATAACAGTGATAGCCACAGTGCCCCCATAACAGTGACAGCCGCAGTGCACCCATAACAGTGACAGCCACAGTGCCCCATAACAGTGACAGCCACAGTGCCCCATAACAGTGACAACACAGGCCCTCATAATAGTGACAGTTACAAGTGTAAATCACTTGTATAAGTGTTTATATCAGTGCCAGCCACATTGCCCCATAGTACGTCATAGTAAGTCATAGTACCCCTATTACTGTGACAGCCACAGTGTCCTAATATGTCACAGCCACATTGCCCCTATATCATTAACTGTATCCGAACATCAACGGCAGTCACTGAGGGCCCATAACAGCGAGCGCAGCAGTGGGTCCATAACAGTGATGGTCACTATACTAACAGCCCCATCTCATCTGGAGTGAGATATTCAGGGGTTCACATACTTTTATCCACATTCTATAAGTTTAGTCAAAGTCCAAATAAAAGTGACTGGACACGATTGTGTCTGGCTGTAAATAAGGCAATGTGTAACTCTTGGAGCTCGTCGACGCTTCGTTGCGGCTGGATGAGGATTTCTGGAGTCGTCTGAGAAGAGTCTGAAAATCACTCATTGTAAAATTGAGATTGTGTTTTATATCAGATCCACAGATGGAACAAGAAACTCATTACAGCAAAAAGTGGATTCAAATGTTTTCCCCTTTAATTAATATTTTTTCCGATTCACTTCACGCAGCTGTTACAGTGTCCATTGGGACCGAAAAAGGGTAACCCTTCCAGTGCCAAAGCAAAGGCGAAAAAGTGTGAAGCAGAGGTTCCAAAATTGTCCTAAAAGTCACCCCGACACATACCCTTAAATCGCCTTTATGGGCCATTATAAGACAAGTCTCCAAGAAATGCCCACAAGATCTTACAGCACCGTAATCCTCTGTAGAGATTATCATTTCTACAGGGTGTGAGGTATACCGACCATGTATATGGCTGATATGTTTGCACAGACAGAGATCTGATGCAATATAGAACCAGATATTTCGCTGGGACTTAAAGTACCACGAATCTTATTTTTATATTAAGGGCTGGTTTCATAAGATGCTCAGACGTGATGGTAGGGACTGAACATCCACATACCTCCCATAGGTGTATCTCATGGATATAACATGGTCAACAGCATTTTTGGTGCCAAAGATATTTCATTGAATTCAGGGTAACTTTGGGGTGCTGATTCTGAATATGTCATCAGTTTTGCCAGATTGGCTCAAGTTTTTGAGATTTTTCGTAAAATGTGTAACAAAAAAGACGTTTTTTGCTACTTTTTTAATGAAGTCTGTTATGTTTCTTCTATGTTTTGTCAGTGTACATTCACCACAAATGTAACAGAATGAGTCTGGATCGTTAAGACAACTTCTTCTTGATGAGTTCATGCTTTTCACTGGACAACAGAAAACAACATAAAGTTAGTGCAAAAAATCAAGCTATGAACAAACTTTTAGAACACTAATTAACACAAAACTATATTGAGAACTGCTCAGTTCAAGTACTAATCCAAAGAAATTAATGAGATGATGCGTCGCATTTACCAACAAGTGCTATAAATAAGATACCAAAAATCTCAAAAACTTGAGCCAATCTGGCAAAACTGATAGCATATTCAGAATCAGCACCCAAAAATACCCCAAATTCATTAAATATTTTGGGCACCAGAAAAAAAAATTTTTTTTTGTTGACCTGTGTAATGGGACTCCTGATGGATCATATGGTCTGAGATGTAAGGAAAGTCCTGCACTTCCTGCTTTGTCCACAAGGCAAAGGTGCATGTCTGAGAGTGGAGCTGGCCCCGCGGCGTTGGAAAGACACACTCAGGAGACTGGGTCTCAGTGCTTGGAAAGCAGTCATCCCTGGAAGGCACGAGGACTGGAGACCACGTCTGGAGAACCTTAAGGGTATGTGCACACAGGGAGTTTTAGGGCCGGATTAGCAGCGGAAACCGCCGGTCGGTTTACATAAATTTCATGCAAATTTATGTTAATCCAAACCGGCGTTTGGATTAACATAGAAACCTATGTAAACCGACACCCGCTGTGCACACAGCGGCGGTTTTACACATGCTCATCCGTTGCTAACCCGCCGGGTTCCAGCGGGTTAGCAAAGAATGACCATGTTCTAAAAACCGGCGGTTCTGCAGCGGCTGCAAGCAGAATCATGTGCTGCTTCCAGCCGCTGCAGAATCGCCGGCGCTAACCCGCTGTGCACCGCCGCACACCCGCCCGTCTCCCGCAGCACGGACCCGACAGGAAGCCGGTGGACGGCTCCGGAGCTTCCTGTCGGGTCCCGCCCAGCCGCCGCCGCCACTAACCCGCCCCCGTGCGCACATACCCTAAAGCTACAGCTTTGATGGAGGAAAGCTGATAGAAGCAGCTAGACCCTGCAAAAGGTGAAAGAATATAATTGATAGGGACATTAATTGTTATTACCTTGCTAAAGGATGTATCTGAAGCATGGCAGCATTGAAAGGTTCTGAACTGTGTGTGTACTATTCCTACCGAGACATTAAGATTGACTATACTAGAGTCGGTGTTATGAAGTTTTTAATAAACCGGCTTGATGTGTTTATATAGAAAACGTTGCCATATGCATTACTTGTGCGACTGAGTGTTCCCCAACACGCTCAGTAAGTGCTACCTCACAAGGGTCACATGTATGTCTGGGTTGCTCATTTGTCCACATGCGATACCCTTTCATTGTTTTAATTCAGATGTTGGAGGTCACATTTCCTGCCCATCTGCTATCAGTCCATGGAGGAAATTGTTGCCTTCCTCTTTGTCTACAGCTTGACCTTGTCCCCTTTAAGAGTTATCACCACTAACTATTTATTCTTCCCTTTTCACCTTCCTAGTTTATACTTGCGCCACCTATTGAAGCCCCAATTATAGTGCTCAGCTCTACATTACTTTTCCTCCTCGTCATATTTTTTCATTTTGTCAAGGTCTCTACTTGTGATGAGTAGAAAAATAAATTTTTCTTCATGTATGTATTGAGAAAACTTCTCTCAACCTAGTCCTGCTCATGACCCGCCCAGGCCGGGGTACTCAGAGCTCGGGCACGGTGTCAGGGGAACGCTATCACGGGTGGCTGCACCCGAGTCCGTGGCTCTGGGGGTCAGTGACTTCTAAAATACAGTTTTTGTTAGAATGGTTCATGACGCCACCTGTAGTATCTGGTGGGGGATCACCAGCGCCGCCACAGTCCTCCGGAGGGCGTTGGAATTGCTGCAAGGGTGGTATAGCTTCCTACAGGTGAAGCTGGGCCTCCGGGGCAGCGTGAAGTGGGCAGTTCGGAGTGGGGCTTGGGCCAAGGTAACGGATAGTGAAGCAGTCTCTACGGAGCACTGGAACAGGAAGGAATAACGCACACACACACCTCTGAGTGTCTCTTTACTTTTTACTGGTGACAGGGCTGCCACTAGGAATTTCGGGGCCCCTGACTGCCAAAATTTTGGGACCCCCATGAGACTCTGCCCAGCCTCCACCCCCTGAGACTCCACCCAGGCTCCGTCTCTACCCTAGATCCACCTCCACCCAAACATACATTACATATATAGTGAAAAATTGGAACAGCACCAAAAATGACCTCAATTTATGTGCAAAGCTTTCCCAACCAGCAATCCAGATGGTTCCTTACAATAGATTAAAAAAAAAAGAAAAACAGCACAAAAAAATAGAAAAAAGTGGACTTTATTGCCCAATGCTTGGCCACGCCATTGGGCAATAAAGTCCACTTTTTTCTATTTTTTGTGCTGTTTTTCCTTTTTTTACACTCTATTATATATTACACACACACACACACACTTGAGACTGCTGTGGGCTGAATACACAATAGCTGCATCAGTCACGGTTCTGACGATTCTTGGTGCCAGCACTATCTGTCCACGGTGTTTCTGGAGAGCTGCAGCTTGCAGATCGCTTCAGGGTGCCCCCTTCCTGATCACCAGCGCTCCGGCATTCAGCCTGCTGAGCACTCAAACAACCCGGTGCACACTTCCAGTTAGCGGTTCATCACTTCCGGTTAGCGTTATAGAAATGAAGTTGCAACATCATAGGATCAGCGGTGTTTATTCACTCTTCGTGTTGTCTTACATGGTGCGGGTGGGAGGACGGGGGGTTCTCAAAAGCAATGGCCGTTTCGCACCGCAAGTGGCGCTTCAACTGCCATATAAGTCCACCATATACCTGTGGACTATATGCCCGTTGAAGCGCCACCCCACGAAGAGTGGATAAACACCGCTGATCCTGCGTTGCAACTTCTTTTCTATAACGCTAAACACAATAGCTGTATATACAATAGAGAATACAAAATAGAGACAGCTGCTACCTGTATACACAATAGGGATGGCTGCAGACCGTATACACAATGGAGACTGCTGCTGGCTATACATACAATAGAGAATACACAATAGAAACTGCTGCTGGCCATACACAATAGAGAATACACAATAGAGACTACTGCTGGCCGTACGCAATAGAGATGGCTGCGAGCCATATAGACAACATCAAAACAGCTTCCCTCCATTCCGACAGCCTCCCTCCATCCTGATAGTCTCCCTCCATCCTTCCTCCATCCTGACAGCCTCCTTCCATCCTTCCTCCATCCCGACAGTCTCACTTCATCCTTCCTCCATCCTGACAGCCTCCTTCCATCCTTCCTCCATCCCAACAGCCTCACTTCATCCTTCCTCCATCCCGACATCCTCCCTCCATCCTGACGGACTCCCTCCATCGCGATAGCCTCCCTCCATCCCAACAGCGTTCCTCCATCCCGACAGCCTCCCTCTATCCTGACCGCTTCCCTCCATCCTTCCTCCATCCTGACAGCCTCCTTCCAACCTTCCTCCATCCTGACAGCCTCCCTCCATACTTCCTCCATCCCAACAGCATTCCTCCATCCCGACAGCCTCCATCCCGACAGCTTTCCTCTATGCTGACGGCCTCCCTCCATCCTTCCTGCATCCTGACAGCCTCTTTCCATCCTTCCTCCATCTCGACAGCCTCCCTCCATACTACCTCCATCCCAACAGCGTTCCTCCATCCTGACAGCCTCCCTCCATCCCGACAGCCTCCCTCTATCCTGACGGCCTCCCTCCATCCTTCCTCCATCCTGACAGCCTCCTTCCAACCTTCCTCCATCCTGACAGCCTCCCTCCATACTTCCTCCATCCCAACAGCGTTCCTCCATCCCTATAGCCTCCCTCCATCCCGACAGCCTTACTCCATCCTGACGGCCTCCCTCCATCCTGACAGCCTCCTTCAATCCTTCCTCCATCTCGACAGCCTCCCTCCATATTTCCTCCATCCCAACAGCGTCCCTCCATCCCAACAACCTCCCTCAATCCAGACAGCCTTCCTCCATCCTGACGGCCTCCCTCCGTCCTTCCTGCATCCTGACAGCCTCCTTCTATCCTTCCTCCATCCCGACAGCCTCACTTCATCCTTCCTCCATCCTGACAGCCTACTTTCATCCTTCCTCCATCCTGACAGCCTCACTTCATCCTTTCTCCATCCCAACAACGTCCCTCCATCCTGACAGCCTCCCTCCATACTTCCTCCATCCTAACAGCGTTCCTCCATCCCGACAGCCTCCCTCCATCCTGACGGCCTACCTCCATCCTTTCTCTATCCTGACAGCCTCCTTCCATCCTTCCTCTATCCTTACAGCCTCACTTCATCTTTCCTTCATTCTGACAGCCTCCCTCCATCCCAATAGCCTATTCCATCCTGACAGCCTCCCTCCATCCTTCCTCCATACCGACAGCCTCCCTCTATCCTGACTGCATCCCTCCATCCTTTCTCCGTCCTGACAGCTTCCTATATCCGGACAGGCAGCCTCCCTATATCCCGACAGGCAGCCTCCCTATATCCCGACAGGCAGCCTCCTATATCCCGACAGGCAGCCTCCCTATATCCCGACAGGCAGCCTCCCTATATCCCGACAGGCAGCCTCCCTATATCCCGACAGCCTCCCTATATCCCGACAGCCTCTCTATATCCCGACAGCCTCCCTCCCTATATCCCGACAGCCTCCCTCTGTATATATGGCCCCCTATTCTGTATACATTTCCCATCTCTCCCCCGGAACCCCCATATCTTACCATTGGGGGGAGCTGTGGATGCGGAGCGGGGGTGCCGGAGCCCGGAGGGCACATCTGCAGGACTGGAGCTGCGGGCCTGCAGCAGCTAGCGGTGGGCACCATGTTCTTTGTGGCCGGCGCCCACTAACTGTACAGCCGGTCGGAAGAAGTTGAGACTTCAACAAAATGCCCGCGACCAAATGGAGATCCGCGGCCATTGTGTAGAAGTCTCAACCTCTACTGACCGGCTGTACAGCTTCTCCCCGCAGCTTCTCCTCGCAACTCCAGGGTCCGGTGGCAGTGATTAATAGAAGGGGAGGGCCCAGCAAGACATGGGGGACGGGGCCCGGAGGAGCCTGCTCCAAATGGCCACACCCCTGGAGTCACGGTCGGGCCCCCCTGGGCTCGGGGCCCCTGACTCCAGGCAGGGCTGTCACCCCTGATGGCGGCCTTGACTGGTGAAACTGCTGGTAATACGTCCAGAGCACTGTCGGGTGACCAGGAGCAAAGTTGAACTTCCACAGAGAGTGGGTATAAGGCCTCCTTAAGTTCTCTCTTCAGTTGTTGAAACCCTGCCCGAGTATAAGCTGGCTGGCCTCCTCACTTCTCTCTCTCTCCTCCTGCTCAGTCTGCGGGTTACCCTCGATGATCACCGTTGCCCTCTCCTCACTACGGTGTCTAGCTCCCTTTATGTTGAGTACGCAGTGGGACCGGCTTGAAGCACTACTGCAGGTGCGGACCCCCAAAGTCCGGTGTTTACTTGGGCGAACCTCCACTGGCTCCTCTACTCCCACTGTCCTCTGTAATCCTCGCCTTCCGATCCCACTTCTGGGCCTGGCTGGACGGCAGAAGGCTACTCCCTTGACCACCAGGGCCACAGCCTCAGGCACCACCACCCATCACATTACCTCAACTGGCCATGTTTGGAGGAAGAGAAATGTGGCCTATGACACAAAGAACACCATCCCCACTCTCAAGCATGGCGGTGGAAACATTATATTGGGGGTGTTTCTCTGCTAAGGGCAGAGGACTACTTCACCACATCAATCGGACAATGGATGGAGCCATGTATCAAAAAATCCTGAGTGACAACCTCCTTCCCTCCACCAGGACATTAAAAATGGGTCATGGCTGGGTCTTCCTGCATGACCATGACCCACAACCTACAGACAAGGCAGCAAAGGAGTGGCTCATTAAGAAGCATACTAAGTTCATGGAGTGGCCTAACCAGTCTCCCGACCTTAATCTCATAGAAAACCTATGGAGGGACCTGAAGCTCCGAGTTGCCAAGCAACTGTCTCAAAATCTTAGTGATTTAGAGATGATCTGCGAAGAGGAGTGGACCAAAATTCCTCCTGACATAGTTGTATTCATGTGCATAGGTGGCAGTATAATAATAGTTATAAACTTATATATACTTACGTTCTTTATCGTCCTCAGTCATATTTCAGCATACTATGAAATGACATAGGTTAAACTCTACCGTTGGTAATTTGGATGCAGTTCAGCTTTTACATCAGAACTACTGTGTTATTTGAAATTCTTCAGCAAACATAAGTTATTATATCTCGCTGGAGCGTAATAAATCGTTGCAGGGACATTTAGAGAGGACGTGTTTGGGTGATGTCTGAGTTTTTTCTTCTCTTTCTTTGTACATACATGCGACGGGAGATGAAATTATTCTGTATAATGGACGGACAGAGCAATTTAACACTGAGCATCTCCGGGTTTTACTGTGTAAATGTTACTCTCTATGGGGCTGCAAAACACTGCAGAAAAATCAATTGAGGAAATCTTAGCTAGCCGAACACACCTGCAAAAGCTCCCGTGTCAGAAAGCGCCACGGAAAAAATAATCCACTTGTACAATTCATAGTCATCTGGGGTTCAGTGGAGTTAAGTGTGAGAGATATTAACCCTGTATAAAATGGTCAGCTACGTGCAACAGACACCTTAGCTGAAAGGTCATGTTACCTATAGTAGCAGCAGATAAAACACAGATCCTACAGATCAAGCTCTCTTCTATGCCTAAATGCCGGTTTACACGTTGCGATGTCTCAGCGACCCGACCAACGATCAGGATTGCTGGGACATCACTATCTGATCGCTGGTGAGCTGTCACACAGGCAGACTCACCAGTGATCAGCCACCCGTGTAAAGACCTCGATATCGGGGTCCCCCTACGCTGGGGTAAGCGGAAGAACGCTGGTAACCAAGATAAACATCGGGTTACTAAGCAGAGTGCTGCAGTTAGTAACCCAATGTTTATTCTGGTTACCAGTGTTCTCCCGCTTAGTAACCTGATGTGTACCCTGGTTTCCAGGGAACACATCAGGTTAGCTGGTCGCTACTAATAATGGTTCATTAACTATTTTATTAGTGTCTCTTCCACCTCCCATATATTGGCTAGAGTGAAGAGTATTCTTTGAATAGATGCATTACAATAACAGCCAAGTGATTTTACTCTGCACCCTGTAGTACTGTCTTTCCCCTGCGGAGGCGCTGCAGGAAAGCTGAACACTTGCTGCCAGGACCTTTAATAGATGAGGCGATCACTGGAGGTCTCAACAGAAAAGCTTCTTGTGAACTTATTAACTAAACTAACTGAAAGGAGTTATCTATGGAAAATAACTCATTTAACTTACTTAAAGTGTAACTGCCTTTTCTAAATTTTTATCTAATAACAATAATGTAGAGCAAGTGATTATAATAAATTTTCACATATACTTCATAAGAGAATTTGGAAGAAAACCACTAGGCTGTTTCTAAACCTGACATATGCTGGTTGTCAGGGAAATCCATCTTCAGCTCCACACATGAATATGACCATAGAAGGGGGTGGAGCCTACATAGCATTCACATTACAGCTGATCAGAGAGTCTGAGGTTACCTCAGGCAGGGACATTAATGAGCTGAGACTATCAGAACGCAAATCCTGTGATCTCTCTCCATTTACATCTCCTCTGCTCTGTGCAATCAGCTGATGGCCTCCACACAGCTCCTCACCTGATTGCATGGAGCAGAGCCGATGTGAATAAAGAGAGTTCACAGGAGCTGTGTGCTGACAGCCTGATCTCAGCACTGTCCCAGCCTGAGGTAAACCGAGACTCTGATCAGCTGTATGGTGCATGTTGTGTAGGCCTCACCCCCCCACCCTTATATGTCCATATTCATGTGTGGAGATGAAGATGGATTTCCCTGACAATCAGTATATGTCAGCTTTAGAAACAGCCTAGTCGGGATATCTTTTGCAAGGTTTTTAAAAGGTTTTCTTCCAGATATAATTTATAAAGTATATTTGAAAGTTTATTATAATCACTTGATCTACATTATTATTATTAAATAAAAATTTAAACGGTGGTTACCACTTTAAATAGATACTTACAGATATATTCAAATTGTTCTTGTGGATATTGTAATCTCACAGCAGGAATCCTTCCTTTTGGCAATTATTGACCTAACCCTCCATGTTGTATTTTGTGGCTATTAATAAACATCCGCTGGGCGTCTCGCAAATCAATACTGGCAAAATCAGTCCAAAAATAAACATGAGCCGGGACTGGGTTAATTCTGATCGTTGTATTGATTGAAGCTGTAAATCCTACGACTAGTGTCGAAAGGGTATTGTTAGAATAGGCCATCAATATTTGATCAGTAGGGGTCTGATCCAAGGGACCCAAACCAATTAGCAGTATAAAGCAGATGCAATACTTCCCTTAAAGGGAATCCGTCAGCAAGATTTCACTCCCACAAACTATTTATATGGGCATGTATCTGTCTCACCAGTAACAGGTAGCAGAGACAATAAACACCTGAGCTGTCCCTCATGCTAGGGTTCCCTAGGTTAATCCCTACCCCCAAGATTACCACTGAAGGTCAGGATGCCTGGGTCTCATACCTTGTTAAGCTCCTGCATACGACTCACCTACATGTTCTCCCTCTCCTCCAAGGGAGTGAAGGGGAAGGAGAGCAAGGAAACAAACAGGGAACACAGGGAAGGCAGCAGATAAATAAGGGGTTCAAGATCTTCTCTATTTGGAAGCTATGCTGCTGCTAAAGGAAGAAACACCTCTGCTTAAGAGAAACAAGCTCCTTCACAGTGGTCAGAATAGAAATTCTATATCTGGCATGGAATGAAGCCAGAAGTGGGTAGATATAGCAGAAGGGAGAGATAATCATGTGGTCAGAATAGAAATTCTATATCTGGCATGGAATGAAGCCAGAGGTGGGTAGATATAGCAGAAGGGAGAGATAATCATAAGCAGCAGCTGGAATGATGGATAATTCTCAGCAAGCAGGGAAAAGGTTTCTAACCCCCTCAGCATAGAAGGGAAAGTACATCAGCAAGGCAACAGTCAAGTGAGCTATACAGAAGGCCTGCGATCCATTAAATGCTGAAACTTCCTGACCTTGGGTTCCTCAGAGGTGACATCAATACGCGGCACACTCATGACAGTAGGTCAAAGACAAGTCCTGCAATACCTGTACATGGCCACTCCATTCCTTCATTACTGAGGAATTAGCATTTGAATTGATATACAAATTAGGCTGCTGAACTATTGGTAGATCTGAAGCCTCTGTCACTACAACTCTATTCCCTGCCCAGAACCACATCCTCCTGCTTTCCTGGGGCAGGCAACACTGGGTGGAGAATAGAGCTGGAGTTCCAGAGGCTTCAAATCTACAAATAGTTGCTCAGACTCATTTGCATATCAATTCAAATGCTGATATCTCCGTAATGTAGGAACAGACTGGCCATGTAAAGGTATTGCTCGACTTTTCTTTGAAAGAGTTACATACAGATATAAAGAGTTGGGGGCATGAAATGTTGCTGACAGATTCCCTCTACACAGGCACAGCGCCATAGATATGCTTGTGGCAGTGGCTGGTACTGCATCCCAGTCCCTTTCATTGCAAGGGGACTGACCACTTGTACCAACCACAGTAAGGCTATGTGCACACAGGAAGGTTTAGTGAAGGTTTAGGAGCGGAACCGCCGGTCGGTTTCCATCAGGTTTATGCAAATTTATGTTAATCCAAAAGCGGCTTTTGGATCAACATATAAACCTATGGAAACCGACACCCGCTGTGCACACACCGGCGGTTTCCACATGCTCATCCGTTGCTAACCCGCTGGGTTCCCAGCGGGTTAGCAAAGAATGTGCATGTCCTATAAACCGGCCGGTTCTGCAGCGGCTGCAAGCAGAATCATGTGCTGCTTCCAGCCGCTGCAGAACCGACGCCACTAACCCGCTGTGCACCGCCGCACACCCGACCGTCTTCCGCAGCACGGACCCGACAGGAAGCCGGTGGACGGCTCCGGAGCTTCCTGTCGGGTCCGCCCAGCCGCCGCCGCCCCTAACCCGCCCCCGTGTGCACATAGCCTAAAGGTATGTGCACACGGTGCTTTTTATGCGTTTTTGCAGCTTTTTTATATCTCCTTTTGTCACAAACCTGCATGTCTATCCCAGCAAAGTCTATGAGAATTCTGAACTGTTGTGCCCGTGGTGCTTATTGTTCCCTTGCACTTTAGGTGCAGATTGTGGTCAGGACAAAAGAATGAGTTGTCAATTGTTGGGCATCTTGTAGCTCTTGCAGCCATTGACTATAGTACAAAAAATGCACGGCCACAATCTGCTCCAAAAACACATGTGCTTTTGTGGTTTTTCTCCTGCCACAGAGTGCAGATTTGCTGCAGAAACGTTTGGCAACAAATACTCAGCGTCGCCAAATAGTCTAATCCATATGTGGTACCGGTGTGTGTAACCAATAAAGGGACAACTAGATAGACATGTAGATAAATAGAGGGATAGACAGATATGTGGAGAGATAGATATGTAGATAAATAGATAGATGGAGGGATGGATATATAGATAAATGGACAGATTAGATAGATGGATAAATTAGATAGATGGACAGATTGGATAGATGGATCGATAAATAGATATGTACAAAAATAAATAGATGGATAGATAGATGGATAGATTAGAAAGATAGATTAGTTAAGGCCCAGTTACACACACAGATAACTGTGCAGAGATTGGTCACAGATCTCTGGCTGCAGTGAAATCATGGACACATTGTTCCACTTTGTGGCTGTGTACAAAATGGAACAATGTGTCCATGATTTCACTGCAACCAGAGATCTGTGACCAATATATCTGTGTGTGTAAGGCTGCTTTCACACAGCGATTTTCATTGATCCGTGGCTGTCTGTTGTAATACGGACAGCCACGGATCTGATTTGGCCCTCATGTTATCCTATGGGCACGGATCGGATCGGATTTACACTTAATGGCATCCGATTTTTGTCGGGTCCGATTCTGTCCTATTTTTTCCGGCGTCCAGGATCGCAGCCTGCTGCAATTTTGGGTGCTTCAGACAGAATCAGACAGGATCTGAATCGATGTTTTCCGTGGCAAATAACATGGAGTCCTATGTAAATCGGACCGATTTTGGTTACTGTATATATGGTTTATGCCCAGCACTCAGTGGTGGGAGGTTGATGGTGCTATGTAGGAAAGGATCTGGTGATCTCTATCGTAGTTATAATAGAATCCAAGCACTCATCTGGTTCAGTTTCAAGTGATTTATTGTGAAGCACACATGGATGGTGAGGTGACAGCAGCAATAACGTTTCGGCCCCCTATTAGGCCTTTCTCAACACGTCACTACTAATGATGTTAGGGGAGTAAACATCAGGTATGGAGCACTGTATGGTAAGACGAGAGCCCCCTGCACCATGGAACAGTACATCTGTTGCAGGCCTATTAGGCAGTGTATCTGTGCAGGCTTTGTGCTGTACCCATAGGTATGTGGAATGTTCCAGAATGCTGGAGTATCGTAGTCTTGGGAGAGCCAGCACCGTCTCAGCCTAGGCACGGACGGTGCTGGCTCTCCCAGGACTACGATACTAACGGTACTTCCCCAGACCAGGGGTCATACACTGGGAGCTACCACATCAGGGGCTATCAGAAACATACTAAGACGATACTCCAGCATTCTGGAACATTCCACATACCTATGGGTACAGCACAAAGCCTGCACAGATACACTGCCTAATAGGCCTGCAACAGACGTACTGTTCCATGGTGCAGGGGGCTCTCGTCTTACCATACAGTGCTCCATACCTGATGTTTACTCCCCTAACATCATTAGCAGTGACGTGTTGAGAAAGGCCTAATTGGGGGCCGAAACGTTATTGCTGCTGTCACCTCACCATCCATGTGTGCTTCACAATAAATCACTTGAAACTGAACCAGATGAGTGCTTGGATTCTATTATAACTACGATTTTGGTTACTGGGCATGCGTGATTCTGACTGAGACCTCCTAAAGACCTTCCACAGTCGGACATTTAACACAGATCCTATGAAAAAAACGCTTTAAATAGGATGCCATCGGTCCGATTTTTTATCAGATCAGTTTGACGGATCCAATATTAAATTGTATCAATGGCATCCGATTTGAAGCGTTCGGGAATGTCAGTCGAGTCCTTCAAAATCAAGGATCCCGACAGATGCACAAAGAACGCTGTGTGAAAGCAGCCTAGCTGGACCTTTAGATAGATGGATATAGGGATATATCAGATGGAAAGATAGATTAGATGGATAGATCAGATAGATATATAACAATATTTTACTTCCATAAAAGCCCTTACAACTGGTTATAGACCAAGGCCCCCTCCAACCTCTTACAGGGCTAGAGCAACGTTGAGGATATTCAATACAGATAAGGTATCATGGATCACCTACACACATAAGTGCTTAAATAAGCTGGTGTTCATGTGTTTTCAATGGGGAGGGGAGCAAGCCCCTGCAGGACCCTTTTCTCTTATATTCCCTGATAACAAAAGAATGGGACATTGACATTCCAGTTTCTGGATTCTCGTCTCTTTCGACATCATCTGTCGGGAATGAATCAGGCAGCCCTCATATCCCTGGCCATCATCTACTGTGTATGGAGGCCTATACATAGCAAAAGGACAGACCAGTGTAGCTACCCTGAGACCCTTGAGACGGGGGCCTAACATTGGTAGTTCTGATCCCGTCTGATCCCCTTTTTTTGCAGAAGGTCAGCAATATGAAGTCAGGCTTTGGACAACTTTATACCAACATGTTTGGGGGTCTTCACTGAAAACTTTCCAACTCTCCATTCATCTAGATCAGGGGTCTCAAACTCCAGGCCTCGAGTGCCGCACACAGTGCAGGTTTTCAGGATTTCTTTGGAATTTGACAGTTGGTCATTTGATTACCAACTGTCAAATGCAATGGAAATCCTGAAAACCTGGACTGTGTGCGGCCCTCGAGGCCTGGAGTTTGAGACCCTGATCTAGATGAAAAAGGGGAGATCTGTTGGACTTCCAAGGGAGGTGACGAATCACCCAGGTACCACCGATGTGTCCCAAAATATCCTGGAAAGCAGATTTCGGATAATTATTCCAAAACATACATACAGAATCAACATTGATTTTAATGTATTCATTCAATTTTTGGGTCTATCCCAGTCTAAGTATCCCTTAAAGGGTAACGCCACCCTTAGATATTGTATTTTTCTGATCATAAAGAGTACAGCCCCCATTGGGTGGTCATGGCCATGCCCCTTTTAGTGCACCTGATGTATAGAATTAACCCCTTCATGACCTTGCCATTTTTTGCAATTCTGACCAGTGTCCCTTTATGAGGTTATAACTCGGGAACGCTTCAATGGATCCTAGCGATTCTGAGATTGTTTTTTCGTGACATATTGGGCTTCATGTTAGTATTAAATTTAGGTCAATAATTTTTGCGTTTATTTGTGAAAAAATCAAAAATATGGCAAAAATTTTGAAAACTTAGCAATTTTCAAATTTTGAATTTTTCTTCTGGTAAACCAGAGAGTTATGTGACACAAAATAGTTATGAAATAATATTTCCCACATGTCTACTTTACATCAGCACAATTTTGGAAAAAAAAAAAAATTTTGTTAGGAAGTTATAAGGGTTCAAAGTTCATGAGCAATTTTTCATTTTTCCACCAAAATTTACAAAACCATTTTTTTTAGTGACCACATCCCATTTGAAGTCCCTTTGAGGGGTTTACATGACAGAAAACACCCAAAAGTGACACCATTCCAAAAACTGCACCCCTCAAGCTACTCAAAACTACATTCAAGAAGATTATTAACCCTTCAGGTGCTTCACAGGAACTAAGCAAATTGGAAACAAAAAAATGGGTATTTTAATTTTTCTAACAAAAATGTTCTTGTATCCTCAATTTTTTCATTTTCACATGGGCAACAAAATAAAATGGATCCTAAAATTTGTTGGGCAATTTCTCCTGAGTATATCGATACCACATATGTGATCATAAACCACCGTTTGGGCGCACGGCAGGACTCTGAAGGGAAAGAGAGCAATTTGACTTTTGGAGCTAATTTTCCATACAAAAAGTGAAATGGCGCTCCTTCACTTCTGAGCCCTGCCGCGCGTCAAAACAGTGGTTTATGACCACATATGAGGTATCGGTGTACTCAGGAGAAATTGCCCAACAAATTTTAGGATGAATTTTATCCTGTTACCCATGTGAAAATGAAAGAATTGAGGCTAAAAGAACATTTTTGTGAAAAAAAAAGTACTTTTTCCATATTCACAGATCAATTTGTAAAGCATGTGGGGGTTCAATATGCTCACCACCCATCTAGATAAGTTCCCTGGGGGGTCTAGTTTCCAAAATAGGGTCACTTGTGGGGGAGCTCCAAAGTTTAGGCACACAAGGGCTCTCCAAACGCGACATGGTGTCCGCTAACAATTTGAATGGAAAATCACCTCAAATTGTTAGCGGACACCATATCGCATTTGGAGAGCCCCTGTGTGCCTAAACATTGGGGCTCCACCACAAGTGACCCCATTTTGGAAACTAGACCCCCCAGGGAACATATCTAGATGCATAGTGAGCACTTTGAACCCGCAGGTGCTTCACAAATTGATCCGTAAATATTAAAAAGTAATCTTTTTTCCACAAAAATGTTTTTTTCATTTTCATGAATTAATTTGTGAAGAACCTGGGGGTTCAATATGCTCACCACCCATCTAGATAAGTTACCTGGGGGGTCTAGTTTCCAAAATGGGGTCACTTGTGGGGGAGCTCCAAAGTTTAGGCACACAGGGGCTCACCAAACGCGACATGGTGTCCGCTAACAATTTGAATGGAAAATCAGCTCAAATTGTTAGCAGACACCATGTCGCATTTGGAGAGCTCCTGTGTGCCTAAACATTGGGGCTCCCCCACAAGTGACCCCATTTTGGAAACTAGACCCCCCAGGGAACATATCTAGATGCATAGTGAGCCCTTTGAACCCCCAGGTGCTTCACAAATTGATCCGTACAAATTAAAAAATAAAATTTGTGTGAAAAAAAAGTATTTTTACCTTATTACGGATCAGTTTGTGAAGCACCTGGGGATTCAAAGTGCTCACTATGCATCTAGATAGGTTCCTTGGGGGGTCTAGTTTCCAAAATGGGGTCACTTGTGGGGGAGCTCCAATGTTTAGGCACACAGGGGCTCTCCATACACAACCTGGTGTTTGCCAACAATTGGAATTGTTAGCGGACACTAGGTCGCGTATGGAGAGCCCCTGTGTGCCTAAACATTTGAGCTCCCCCACAAGTGACCCCATTTTGGAAACTAGACCCCCCAGGGAACATATCTAGATGCATAGTTAGCACTTTGAACCCCCATGTGCTTCACAAATTGAGACGTATAAATGAATAAAGAAACTTTTTGTGAAAAAACATACTAGTCTAGTAGTTACAATTCGCAGCATAGGGGACCCAATACATTTGGGTCTCTCCATGCTGAGGATTCCAGCCCCCTAGCTGCCAAGTTGTACCTGGCTGGCAACCAAAAATACGGCAAAGCTCCATGTCATTTTATTTGTAGAATTTAAAAAATAAAAATGACATGGGGCTCTGCCATATTTTTGGTCCAGCCAGGTACAATTTGGCAGCTACGGACTGCCACCAGCCCCCAGCTGCCTCATTGTACCTGGCTGGAACCAAAAATACAGCGAAGCCTATTTTTTTTTTATTTCTAGAATTATCTCTAGAAAAAAAATGACATAGGGCTCCACCATATTTTTGGTCCAGCCAGGTACAACTTGGCAGCTACGGACTGCCACCAGCCCCCAGCTGCCTCGTCATACCTGGCTGGAACCAAAAATACAGCGAAGCCCTTTTTTTTTTTAAATTTCTAGAACTAATTCTAGAAAAAAAATTACGTGGGGCTCTGCCATATTTTTGGTCCAGCCAGGTACAACTAGGCAGCTGGGGGATGGAATCCTCAGCATAGAGAGGCCCAAGCGTTCTGGGCCCCCCCTGGTGCGAATTGCAGCCCCCAGCCACCCCAGAAAATGGCGCATTCATTGAAGCACCATTTTCTGGCGCTGTACCCACGCTCTTTCAGTTGCCCTGGTGCCAGTGGCTAACTGGGTAATACAGGGGTTAATGCCAGCTTTTTATTGGCGGCTGGCACTAAGCCCGAGATTCATAATATAGGGCCAATGTTAGACCCGCCATTAGGAATCTCTAGTACGGTAAATAGTCAATAAATACACACAGAGAAAAATCTTTTTATTTGAAAAAAAAACAGACACAATTCGGACTCCATCTTTATTATAAAGATCCGACGTAGTCCACAACGAAGGTCCCACGACGCCCGATCGCTCCGACGTAGTCCATAATGAAGGTCCCACGACGTTCGATTGTCTCCGACGTAGTCCACAACGAAGGTCCCACGCCACTCGATCGCCTTTGCTTTCAGATCGCTACTCTGGAGCCCAATCCGCCAGCATGGTGATCGAGCTGCAGAAAGCGATCTGGCAGCCCAGGCGCATGTGATGCACATAGTGGGTCACTGCGCCCGGGGTGTCAGATCACTTTCTGCAGCTCGATGCCCATGCAGGGAGATCGGGCTGTAGAGCAGCGATCAAAGTGCCCAGGCGCAGAGACCCACTATGTGCATCAGTGCGCCCGGGCTGTCAGATTGCTTTCTGCAGCTCGATCCCCAGGATCCAGCTGCAGAAAGTGATCTGACAGCTCTAGCACAGTGATCACATAATGGTCACTGTGGATCACTGTGCTGGAGCTGTCAGATCACTTCCTGCAGCTAGATCCTCAGGATCCAGCTGTAGAAAGTGATCTGACAGATCCAGCACAGTGATGCACAGTGATCACATAATGGTCACTGTGGATCACTGTGCTGGAGCTGTCAGATCACTTCCTGCAGCTAGATCCTCAGGATCCAGCTGTAGAAAGTGATCTGACAGATCCAGCACAGTGATCCACAGTGATCACATAATGGTCACTGTGGATCACTGTGCTGGAGCTGGCAGATCACTTCCTGCAGCTAGATCCTCAGGATCTAGCTGTAGAAAGTGATCTGGCAGCTCCAGCACAGAGCTGTCAGATCCGGAGGCGGTGAAGAGGAGGAGGAGGAGGAGCGGGACGCAGTGGAGACAGAGCGGCCGCCGGAGGGGTGAGTGGGAGAGGCGATCGCCACTCCGGTGATCGGGGGGGCAGGAAGGTGGTAGAGGGGGGGTGACAGGAGAAGTAGGGGGGCACTTAGGAGGAAGCGGGGGCAGGCAAGAGGAAGCGGGGGCAGGCAGGAGGAGGCGGGCGGCAGGAAGAGGAAGCGGGCGGCAGGGACAGGAAGCAGGCGGCAAGAAAAGGAAGCGGGGGGGGTAAGAAAGATGAAGAGGGGGCAGGAAAGAGAGGTGGGGGGCAGGGGGACAGTTAGAGGATGACAGGGGAGAAGGTTGGAGGGTAGGAATAGCAGCGGCAGACAGGGAAGCATTACAGGCGCGGTGATTTTCACTTTCACTTTTGAGTGCCAATCACCGCGCCTGTAGCCGGGGGGGTGGGGGTGGGGGCAAATCGACCCCCCCTGGGGTGTTGTACAACTCCCCATGTACCTGCAGGCCAAGTGACAAGTCAGTGACACCCTCACTCGACCTGCAGGAGCCCGATCATTCCATGGCCCAGTGGGTGGGCCAAGGGTCTGGAAGGGGTTAAAGCAGACCTCTACTTCT